>JANIHY010000006.1:28475334-28485869 GCA_027479065.1 Erythroxylum brevipes | reverse complement strand
AAACACCTTTCTTGGAGCTCTCAACTTGTCTCTCAGAACCATCAATTAGCTGTGTAAATGACCTGCAGTGAAACAAACCTTTAAGTAAAGCAACAGCTTCATGTTCAAACTCAATATACTGAAAAGATAGAAACATTGAAAAGTTACCCAGAGAAGAAATCAACATCAAGAAGAAGATAATCCCATAGTACAAGAGCGAGAGTTCTGATAGTAAGAGAGAGTGTGAGTACAATCAAAGGATGGTACAGAAACAACAACATCAAATACATTCTTCTGATGCCTTAATCTAAAAATTGATAAGGAAACAAAACACGTCTTGCCAAATTCACAACTGGGAAACACAGAAAGAGATGAAAAGATCCATAATTTTTTATTACGAATAGAACTAACAGTCCGAACAGGAGAAAAGGGATTTAGGGTTTGCTTAAGTTCGAGAAGCAAAAAATGTATCAAAAGAGAGACAGAGACAGAGACGGAGACAAACTTGGAATTGAATGTGCTCTTTTTAAGGTAGAAAAGGAGAGATAGAGGACGATGCGCACGACACTAGACGAGACGCACACACGGTACGAAGGACGACGAGACAGAGACAAAGGATGGTACGAGACACACACAAGGAAGACGACGGAGCAGATCTGGAGGAGGAAAAAATGAAGGAAACGGCGTGCAGAACGAAGTTGCGCACACACGAAGGACGACGGAGCAGAAGTGGAGGAGGAAGAAAACGAAGGAAACAACGTGCAGAAAAGAGGGGGAGGGGGAACTTGGCGCAAGGCTTTAAAAAAAAAACAAACGACGTGTTGTACGCCAACCAAACGTCGCGTAACGTTGCAGTTATTTATGACGTTTTATAAAACGTTGTAAAACATTAGAATTTTTTGACATTTTCTAAACGTCGCAAAAAACCTTCATTATAAACATCGCTGATTATCTTATTTTCTTGTAGTGACACTACCCTAGAACTTGTTGATTGATCTTCGTTATAAATATTTTGAGATTTCCTGTTTGAACATGATTTTCATTATATTTTTCATACATAATTGTTTTTAATCCAAACATAACTACCCCTCCCATCATTCTCATCATTAGTTTATGCACTAATTCTTTAAAGTTCGCATTAACTTCTGTCATGCATATGAACTAGTTAACTTTATTTTGTTGATCATATGTTGCAAACGAATAATATATGATTTAGAAGTATTACGATAATGAAGTTTGTCGCTTAAAGTTCACAAAGTTATATTACATAATAAAAAAATTGCCAGATTTATCAAATTTAGTGAGACAATATAACAGATTATTTTATACAAATCAACTTCTCAATCATTTAATTTAATTCACTAAGTCCAATTTTTTTCTAAATTCAATTTTGGGGTAGCTATATATGACTTTTAAAAAGTAAAGCACAAATCAAGGTTGATTAAGGTTATTGCAAACAATTTGTACTTGAAGTTCAACATTTGCTCCTACTTCAAAGCATGAACAAGAGAGGTATTGTATGGTAATTGGCCTTACATGAGTATAAAAGAGACCTCATTTTTGCTTGTATGAATGATTGAGCAATGCACTCTACTGTCTTGCCAAACAAGGTAAGACAAACATCCTACATATGTTTAGCTGCTGTATCCAAGAAATTGTACAAGAAGTTTGACGGCTTGGTTTTGGTCAAGAAGAAAAGAAACACAATTTTCCATCTGCAACACTGCAGCATTAATTCTAATACCATATTGAAATAGAATCAGTTACTTTCCCTGAGCACTTTCTTTTGAGAAATTAAAATTTTTCATTAAGAGAATAAGTAGAGTTTACATCTGACCCACTCAGCTCTCTAAGCATACAAACAATAGTGTTCCACTCGATCGATGATTTAGCGTAAAACTACTTTTTCTTTCTCGAGTCTTCAGTCATTTACTCAATTTGGGGGTTGGTTGCGTTGCTTTCAGAGGCTTGCAGTGGGCGCGATAGGTTTGTGATGGGGCTTCTCTTCTTCCTGTCTTCGCCTGCTTTTATTTCCAGGTAACTGGCTCCTTTCGAAGACCACTTTAGACGGTTTAGGAATCACTAATTCTTTTCTTTACTTTTGCAAGAGTACGGGCTTACTAAACTCAGTTCATTGGTGAACAATCCAATGCTTGGAGGCCTAAAAATAGGTCAGTATGGCTTCTTCGATGCTTTTTTTTCAATTTCTTCTTCAATCAAGCACTATTGAAAATTAGGTGTTTGAGATCTGGGTTTCCTTCTTTAGGGTATAAGCTTCGCAAATTAGCCCAAAAGGGGAAATCAACCTTAAAGGTACTACGATTTGTAGGCTTCCTTTTTTTCCTTTGTTATACCTTGTTTAATCCTTTATCTGTTGATGTCAGGGGAATGGTGAATGGTGCAGTAGTGACCTTACTTTGTTTTCAATCATGTGAGATCCCAGGTAAGTCAGTACTGGTTTTCCCCTATTTCCTTTGATCTGCAATGTGTAGTATGCTTGTATAGTCCTAGGGCTGCTTGAGTAGAGGATTTGGTTTCATTACTGGCTGTGGGTAGTGTAACTAGTTCATAGGACTATCTGAACTAGCTATTGGTAAATGTTATATGCTATATTGTCTAGGCTAGAGACATTCTCCTGCTGCAGTGGAGCTGCAACTGATTGATGATTAGTTGCTCCCTTATGCTGGTAGTGGTAAGATCTAATAACGAGCTAACTGAAGTAGATTGGTCTCTAAACCTTCTACTGTTCCTTTCTTTCCAGATGACATTTAGACAAGTAGCCATCAAGAGTAGAATAATGTCCCTATCGAATTTTGAGGAGTTCAAGTTAGGGAGTACCCTTATGATCTCTGTCAGTCTGTCATGGTTGAAATCAGGAGCACATAGCTTAGAGATTTTAGCCCATAGTCCTCTACAGTAAACACATTCCAAAAAGAGGTGGTCACTGTTTTCATCCTCTAGGTTACATAGAATGCATAGCTTAGAAGAAGAAAGGAATTTCAACCTATCTAACGTACTTAGCCTATCTCACATTGCTAGCCAGAGTTGGAAACTATCATTAGGTTTAAAAACCTTATTCCAGATCAAGGTGTCCCATCCTACACGGTTTACAGATCTATCTCTCAACTTTCTGACATCTTTAACCATAATCCCAGAGATAGGAATTCCCTTCTACAAGTAAGTGTCTTCCCCCTTATGACTTGTGTACAGGGGAATATTCAGGAGTGAAGCTTCATTCTTCATTTGAGGAGAGAGTCCAATTCCCATTCCATATAACTTCTTTCACTCTAGTGTCCTTGGGGAACCTATTCAATAGATAGTTTGGTAGTAAAGAATATCTGTGTTGTATCCTTTCACGAAGATTTCTTGATTGTGGCCTCAACTGATGAGTTGAATCAATTATTTAAGTAAATGATCTTAACAAGCTTTAATGATAAAACTGTTGAGAAACCAATTATGATTGAATCATAGGTACAATGGGAAAATAAAATTTTTACGATTTTCGATCGGATCACAATAATTGAATACTTTGAAAAACAAAAATTATAAAATATGAAAACGTACTTGATTCGATATTTATCTTTAATTCTTTAATTAAATATCGTAGATTAAGATTACAGTCTAACAATATGTTATGACTACTCAAATATCAAGAATGCCAAATAGTTTGAATTAACCTTTCAATGCATGGTTATTATAAATAATTTAATCATTTCGTCATCTAATGTTCCCATTAAATAGAGTATAAATTTAGTGTCTACTCTTTAAATCCAATTATGTTTGCTCTTGCTAATTAGTAATTGATTTCTAATTGATATTTGAAAATATCTTTTCAAATGTTAATTCACTCTAGCTAGAGAATTCTTTAAATCACTACTAATCAAGGATAGTAGAACATTCTCTCTAATTATTGTTGTTGAAGGAATGGAAAGTGTTATCTTGATACAAGTCCTCTCCTTGAGAAGACAACTTTATCATGAAAACTAGGAACATGTGGGAAAGAAAAAGAAAGAGACTTGAAGAGCAGAACCAGGTGATTAAATAGGCTACAAGTTGTATTAAAAGCTTCGCTGCCAAGAAATGTCCCGTTCACCCTTTTTTAACGAAGTTCATGTTAGATAAGTTAAGGGGGGGGGGAAAAGAATCCTAATAGCATACAGTGGAATGCAAATCTACAATGTCAACTGAATACCAAAACTGGTAGAAGTAACAGGTTATGGTTCAGAGGAACTTCAAATATGATGTCCTAACTAATTAATCAGTCATGACTATACATGAGTAGAATCAACTAAAACTGCAAAAATAGTACTTACCTTTTTCTGGAGTCCGGTTTCCAAATACCATCTAAATCTCAATTTTGAACAAGACCATCTAGTAACCCTCTCTCTTCTTTTGAATAGTTTTGTTTTGAAGAATCAACCATGTGGAACATTCCTGGCTTTAGAAATTGTGGTATAGATAGAACATGGTTCATATCCTAGCCTGTCTCATCTTCCTCAAAAGATCCTCGGCCGCTTGCCATTTGCCATCCTTGTGCAGAATCCCAATGGTAGAATTATAGCTAGCATCACTAGGAACCAATCCCTTCTTAATCATTTCATCAATCAACCTCAAAGCCCTGTATGAGCTACGCTGCTTACAATAACCATGAATCATGGTATCGTATATAACACCATTAGGCTCTATTTGCATTTGACCCATTAATTGGAAAAGTGTTGAAGCTTCTTTCATGTTGCCTTCCATGCACAACCCATGCACCAACACACCATAGATATAGACGTCAGGAGCCATACCAACCTTTTCCATGAAGTGATACAATTGAAATGCTTTCTTCATGTGCCCACATCGAACATATGCATTAATTAAAATCGTGTAAGTCACTTTAGAAGGAGAAATGCCTCTTTCCTCCATTTGCCTCAATAAATCAACGACTGCCACAAAATTCCCAGCTTTCGAATAGCATTCGATAAGAATATTATAAGTTACCAAAGATGGAGACTGCCCACTGGATTTCATTTCCTCGAATAAATTTGAAGCCTTATCTATCATCCCGAGATTAGCTAACCCATCTATTAAGGTGTTAAACGTGATTAAATTTGGAGCAATACCAGCTTTCTTCATCCTAATGATCAACTTTTCAGCCTCTGCAACTCTCTTCCCTCGACACAGACCGCAAAGCATAGTATTATACGCTACAACATTCATCGCCACACCTTTATCACGCATTTCATCGAATAGTTCATAAGCTTTACACATTTGCCCCACATTACAATATTCGTTTATCAAGCAATTATAAGTGTATAAGTTGGGAGTCACCCCACAACTCTGCATCTTCTCGTACAATTGAAACCCATCCTTTCTATGTCCTTTCTTGAAGAATCCATCGATCAAAGCTGTATAAGTATACTGATTAGGAACCAATCCTAATTCTCCCATCTTATCGAACAATAACTTTGCTTTATCAGTGTCACCACTCTTACAGCAACCATCAATCAAAGTGGTGTACATAACAACATTTGCAGAGAGACCCATCTCTTCCAACTGTACCAAAAGCTCAAATCCTCTTTCCAGATCACCAAGTTGACAACAACCCTTTATCATTATCCCAAAACTATAAGCATCCAACTTGACCCTTCCCTTCCCTAAATTATAGACAAACCAGGATTTCACAAAATGTTTTGATTTAATCAGAGAGCTCAAAAGATTGTTGAAAGTGTTTGTCCCAGGGACAAGGCCTTTATCGATCATTTGGTTGAAAAAGAATAGAGCTTGTTCTGGCAGGTGAGACTTAACATGGGCATTGATAACTGATTCATAGAGAAGGGCAAGGGTAGTCGGGTTGGGACTAAGGTGGGGTTGAGTCAGATGATGGGTAAGAGAAGATACAGTGAAGAATGGAGATGAGAGTCGATTGGAGAGTATGTTGAGAAGGAGGCTTTGAGCGCTCGAAAGCGAATTGGAAGAAAGAAGTTGCAGAAGAATAAAGGAAACTGATTGATGAGTGTGTTGGAAGCCTTGGTGAGTTAAGCGGTAAAAAAGGGAGAGAGACTTGAGGGGCGGGAACTTCACCATTTTTGCCATCAGAACCAGAACTGGGTGGGTTCCCTTCATTTGTATGTATCAGCTCGATGCGTCGCTCCTCCTTTCTGTCGAACAAGTTCAGTTTGGATCACATCATTTACCCTTAACTACATCGTTGTTAACCAAATAGAGGTAAAAAAATGAAGGCAATACCCTTAGCCTTTGCTTCAGCTATAGTCCCATTGTATATTCAAAAATTTTAAGCCAAGTCACTCAGCATTTCATGCAGTTTATATAGACAGGTTTACAGCATTAATCCCTAGTAGACACATACTTATTTAAGTAGACTTTGTTGAATAATCAGCTATTTTTTGATGGACTTGATTAGTTCTTATGTCATTGGATTGATTTTCTTTGGAATATTCCCTAGTCCCGAGCTAAGACTGTGCTATGAGAGATATTTTATAAATAATAAAATCTTCATTTTTCATATTATGCCTAAGACATAACACAGTGTATCATTTCTTCTCATCTTAAGTAGAAGAGGTAATATATTACAAAGGAATTTAATTCTATCCCAGATAATAGATGTGAAATTGCATATAAAGAAAAGATGCTCCACTTGTTCTTGTTTTTAATTGAAAAACACACAAGCATCTAAAATATTCAAGAAACTTTTCAATCTATCTAATGCAATTAGCTTTCCCCTAATCCTGAGCCAAATAATGAAGGAAGCTCTTGGCCAAGCCTGTTTAAACCACACTAGCTTATACCGTACAACCTTTAGAGCACAACTTTTTAAGGATTAGAGAAGTTATTGAGGCAAGTTTTAATATATTTAAAACCCTCAATATACTGTAAACGCACAAGTCGTGAGTGCAGTATGTGATGTAACATACCACTCCTATAGAGCATAATCTCGAACATACCAGAGGATATTCAAGAAAATACTTTACGGAAATGATACATTAGGATAATCAAATTAACTAGATCATAGACATCGAACAAATCATAAGCATTCAAAATTTCATTTCTTCCCATTTCTTTCACAAACATATAAGGTCACATATGTCAACATAAATCAGAATCCGTCATAATCATCACACATCAGTTTCGAGTTCAATCTCAATACAAACGTATATTACAAAAGAAACACGCTAGAGATATTGTGCATCATGATATGGGATGCTAATGCAAAAGAATCTAACTATACTCCATAGATTCATCTAATCAAGCTTTGAGCCATTTTTGTCCCCAAAATGTAAATACTAAACTTCTACTAGATCACTTTAGTAGCTAGAACTCCCTTGAGCTTGAAAAAAGTTGCAGTTTTGGTAAGTGAGTGAACTTAGTGAGTGAATCATTATCGATGCACTCACACAAGTCATATCACAATTTATTGCACTTCAACAAGTATGTCATATAAGCCAGTATTGCATATCACATCACATTCTCTATTAACTTCAATTGTATTTCACTATTTCAAAACAATTCAATAAATCATTTCAATTCAATCATATGATGCATGTAGGGATGCATAAGCAAATGCACAAGTGTTTTTTTTTTCCTCATTTTGTTTTGTTGCGACCAAGTGCCTATTAACACAATTTGTTGTCCTTTACCCGTTGTGGGTACCGAGTTCATGGTTGGCTCATACCCATTATGGATACTGAGTCCATGCTATTAGAGCCTAAGGCTCTTTTTCATAATTCTCAACTCAAGCTCTTTTCGGCACATTGGTGACTCTGGTCACAACTCCTTTACTTGATCATGCATTTCAATATGATGAGATGTATCATTTCATATGCTATGCTTTTATTACCTTTCATTTTGATGTGCTTATTCCATATAACTGACTCCTCAGACCTAATTTCAACATTTATCAATCGGTTGTACATGCATTTTATATTAAGCATACAATTCACACATAAGTACATAAAAGTGAGTTTACACATCTAAGTTGACTCACAATACACTCCAAAAATACTATTGCCTCGATGTTCCGATAATGTCTAGATGTTAATGATCACTTTTTGTGTCTATCGTCATGCAATACATACACACATAATTTACAAATCACTAAGTTGTTTAATCATATACATATACAATCATGAACATATATATGTGTCATGTTTCAATGCATGCTCAATTGACTTTTCAGGTATGTATTTTTATGTATAGA
This sequence comes from Erythroxylum brevipes, assembly GCA_027479065.1. Taxonomy (NCBI): domain Eukaryota; kingdom Viridiplantae; phylum Streptophyta; class Magnoliopsida; order Malpighiales; family Erythroxylaceae; genus Erythroxylum; species Erythroxylum brevipes. The sequence continues at coordinate 28,477,687 of JANIHY010000006.1, read as the reverse complement.
TCTTGACTATTCAATTTGTGTTTATACACCCTAAGACCATTCAAACATTACAGCTTGTATACTATCATTTTGCAATTAGGTTTATACCTTTAAGTTAGCTTGATTTACTCCAAATTCATCAACCATACATTACACTTATCCTTGTACATTTTCATAATCAAAAAGCCTCTTATCACACACATAATTGTTACTTTAAATCTGAAATTTCGGCAAGCTAGATCTATATATTCACCAAACTTTTTCTAGCAATATATATTCATACATTTACCCAATTCTCATTCATAATTACCCCTCATTCATCCATACCTTATACACATTACTCATGTCCTTTAAATTATGTTTGCATTAAAAGAACACATTTATTCCTTTAACAAATCATAATTTCTAGCTTTGAATACAACCACATCGAAACAGTTCATTCTTTAGGTTATGAAATCAATTAACTACATAAATCTATCAAGCTCTTAACCAATTAATCAAGCTGCACAATGGTGGGACAATTTGCAGAAAAGAAGAGTGAGAGAAGGAAGGTCACGTTATCAAATATGGCAGCAAATGAAACATGAAATGGAGGAGGCTTTTATTCCACCCCAATATAGGCAAAGGTTCCTTGGTAGTTGTTTAGTCTTAGACAAGACAATAAGAGCGTAGAAGATTACATCATGGAGTTCGAGCATTTGATGATTAGTTGTGACTTGAGAGAAAACGAGGAGCTAGTTTGTGCAAGATTCCTCAAGGGCCTCAAAATTGACATCCAAGATATGGTAAGCTTCTATCCTTATAAGACTTTGCAAGAATTAAAAAAGCGAGCCATGAGAAGTGAATTGTCTCTTAAACACACTCAAATCTGAAAATTCCTTCCAAAATATGCCCAAACACCACAAAAGTCAATTAGCCAAAATTTTCCTCACCAAAATGTTTCACCACCCACAGCTCCACCACCAAAACCATTTAACCAAACTCCTCCACCAAAACCGAATGCCACACCAAGTCCATACACTCCAAAATTTCTTCCACAATCACCAAAACCTAAACTTAGGTGCTTAAAATGTCAAGGCTATGGACACTTCCAAGCTGAATGCCTAAATAGAAAAGTCATGACCATACAAGAAATGGAGGCTATTCATTATAGAATTGTTGTTTGGTACTAATGTTGAATAGGAAGAAGATGGAGACAGTGATGAGACTATTGAAACTAGTGGTTACAACATTGATGCTAAGATGCTTGTTTTGATGAAAGTATTAAGTAGTGATAAGGAAGTTGAAGATTGGAAGAGAAAATCACTTTTCCATACGAGATGTGTGAACAATAGAAAGATGTGTGAAATTGTCATTGATAGTGGAGTGTGTGAGAATGTGGTCTCAAATGAGATGGTTGACAAGTTAGCCCTCAAAATCGAGCCCTTACCAAATCCATACAAGCTAACTTGGCTTGACTCCAAGCATGAGATCAAAGTCAACCGATGGTGTCTTGTCCCATTTGCAATTGATAAATATGCGGATGAAGTATGGTGCCATGTCATTCCAATGACGACATGTCACTTGCTTTTTGGAAGACCATGGCTTTATGATAGGGATGTGCAACATCATGGGAGAGCCAATACATATTCTCTACATCACAATGGCAAGAAGTTTGTGTTGACTCAATGAAGCCAGATTTAAAAAGGAAGTCTTTGATGACATTAGAAGAAAAGGTTGATGTTCTTGGAGAATTGCCAAATTTTGTACCACTTGATATTGAAGAGGAAGATAAACCACGACCACCAATTCCAAAGAAGGTACAAAACTTGATTAATGAGTTCACTTTTTTGTTTCCTAAAGAAATTCCGATAGGTTTGCCACCTTTAAGAGAGATTCAACATGAGATCAATTTTGTGCCTGGTTTTTCTATTCCTCACAAGCATGCGTATAGAATGAGTCCTAAAGAAGGAGAAAAATTACAAAAGCTTGTAGATGAGTCACTTGAGACAGGTTTCATTCGGCCTAGCACAAGTCCATGTGTAGTGCCGGCCTTTGTTGTGCCAAAAAAGAATGGGAAGTGGAGGATGGTGATAGATTCAAGAGCCGTCAATAAAATCTCAAGTATAGGTATCCAATTCCTAGACTTGATGACATGCTGGATCATCTCTATGGTGCTAAAATTTTTTTAGATTCAACCTTGTAAACAGTTTTCATCAAATAAGAATGAAGGAGGAAGATGAATGGAAAACCAGTTTCAAAACAAAGGAGGGACTTTACGAATGGCTAGTCATGCCAATGGGGCTGTCCAATTCACTATCAACTTTCATGAGGCTTATGAATGAGGTACTAAAACCATTCTTACACAAATTTGTGGAAGTTTACTTTGATGATA
>JANIHY010000006.1:28278525-28292128 GCA_027479065.1 Erythroxylum brevipes | reverse complement strand
ATCTATTTGTCTCATACTAGACCAGATATTGCTTTTGTCGTGAGTGTTGTTAGTCGCTATATGCATGCACCAAGGAGGCAACATTTAGAGGCAGTCTATAAGATCCTACAGTATCTAAAAGGTACTCTAGGAAAAGGGCTGCTTTTCAAGAAAGGAGATCAAAAAACAATTGAAATATATACTGATTCGGATTGGGCAAGTTCAGAAGAGGATAGACGATCAACCATTGGATATTGTACTTTTGTGTGGGGAAATTTTGTTACCTGGAAAAGTAAGAAGCAAAAGTTGGTAGCCAAGAGTAGTGTTGAAGCTGAACTAAGAGCTGTTGCAAAAGGAATGTGTGAAAGTCTTTGGTTAAAGAGAGTGTTGATAGAATTGGGAATCGAGTTTGAGATGCCTATAAAGCACTATTGTGATAACAAGACAGCCCTAAGCATGGCACACAATCCAGTCCATCATGAAAGAACAAAAAAACATGTTGAGGTTGACTGACATTTCATCAAAGAGAAGATACAAGATGGGACAATATACCTAACATATGTTCCAACAAAGAAGCAGACAACTGATGTGTTAACCAAAGGACTTCAACAACGAGCATTTGAAGAGTATTAGCAAGTTGGACATGATAGATATCTATGATCCAACTTGAGGGAGAGTGTGGTCGAAGATATGTATATCTCATAATATTATGATTTGATCATAATTAGATCATTTAGATTAGATAGTAGTATCTTATAGATATATAGTATTTTAGGATTATATTTCCATATCTGTACAGTACCTTATTCTATAAGCCTATTTGTGTATATATATATTGCAGTCTCTAATAAAGAGATATAGAGCAAATAAGCTCTGATTCACAAGTGTCTTATAGAAGACAAAACAAAGCTAACAATATAGGAACTAAATTTGTACAGGTTTGTTAGATCCCATATTTATGGAATACTCTATCCTAATTTTATGGACATAATTAATACCAGGTTTTTTGGACATAATCCCTACGAAATCTGGACATAATTATGTAGAGTACATTTTTTCCCATACTCCTCCTTAAGTTGGTGAATAGCCATTGGCCATTGCGAGCTTGGATACAATGTTTTGAAACATTGGATTGCAAAAACCTTTCGTAAGTACGTTTGCAAGTTGATTATGTGTAGACACATAAGATGTACAAATCAACCCACTCTCCAACTTCTCCTAGATAAAGTTTCTATAAACTTTGATGTGCTTTGTTCTATCATTTTATATTGGGTTGTGAGCTATACTAATGGCGGACTTGTTACAATAGTCTCATCGGCTCGCCCCATTTGATCTTCAAATCTTTCAAAATAATCTTCAACCAAAGCAGTTTATAAACGTGTTGAGCCATTGCTCGAAATTCAACCTCTGCACTAGATTGCGCTACCACATTCTATTTTTCACTTTTCCATGTCACAAAATTTCCACCAAGAAAGGTGCAATATCTAGTGGTTGACCTTATATCAACAATTGAGCCGGCATAATTAGCATCCATATATACCTCAAGTGTTAAACCTTCATTCTTTTTTGAACATAATGCCTTTCCCTGGTGTTCTCTTGAGATATTGTAACACTTGATTAGTTGGCAAATGGACTTTTTTTGGATTATGCATGAATTGGCTAATCACACTAATTGCACATGCTATTTCTGATGGTATGTGAGACAAAGAAATAAGTTTTCCTACTAAGCATTGATATGCTCCTTGGTCCATTGCAGTATCTTTCTCTGCTATTCCAATTTTAATATTTGATTCTATTGGAATACTTGCTGGTTTGTTTTTACTTGTTTTCTGAGAAACTATGTGATTTATTTTTGTGGGAGATAAAAATGGCCTGCTTGGAGTGAGCAACCTCAATGTTGAGAAAATATTGTCACAATTTTGTCATCAACATACACCAAGAGAATTGTGACCCCCCTAGATGAGTGTTTAATGAACAATGTGTGATTCTCTTGACTTTGTATCCCATAGTCATCATAACTCTTGCAAATCTGCCAAATCATGCTTGTGGTGATTGTTTGAGCCCATACAAGGCCTTTTTTCAATTTACAAATAGTATGAGCTGTCAGTTTCTTTCCATAACTTGGTGGAGCCTCCACATAAGTTTCTTCTTCTAGTTCTCCATGTAAAATGCAATTTTCACATCAAATTGTTGTAATTCCTAGCTATAATTAGCTGCAAGCGACAATGAAACTCTAAAAAGTATCTAGCTTTGCAGCTGGAGCAAAAGTCTCTTGATAATCAATTCCATAGGTTTGAGTATATCTCTTGGCTAAACCTCGCCTTGTATATTTCTATTGATCCATCTATGTTGACCCATTTACATCCCATTGGTTTCTTCCCAGCCTACAACTACACCAACTCCTAAGTTTTATTTTTCTCTAATGCCTCCATGTCCACTGTCATAGCTTGGTTCCATTTCTCATGGGACAAAGACTCATATAAGGTGGTAGGGATGGTCATGATGTTTAAACTAATAAAAAAGGCTTTATGAGATGGGTGAACAATTTTTGAAAGACAAAAAAAAAATTGCAAGAGGATACAAAGGTCTTTTTTTGCACACACTCATTCCTTTTCCAATAGCAATAGGAAAAATCATAATTATCATCACTCTCTAGAAATTTCATTCTGTAATAAAGGATTAGAAATTGTTACCTCATTCTCAGGATTTGGGTTAGACTCATGGACTTGCATAGATTTTGGAGCAACATTTTTCTTCCTTTCAAACACCTATCCTTTGCCAAATCTAACATTTTCAAGAGCAGAATTTTTTTTTTCTTGTGGATTTTCAATTGTTGGTGCTGGTTCAAGTTTAGGTTGTCTCATTTCTTCAACAACATGTTCAGGTTTAGGTAGTTTAGGTTTAGGAGTAGATATGGGAATGTCTGGATGCTTATTTTTTGGCATGAAAAATGACAAGTCAAGTAAGAAATCTTTATCCTTATCTTCCATTATTGAATTCTCTTCCGGAAGAGAATGATTTTTTTAAGACAGATTCCTGTTCATGAAAAGTGACATCCCTTGAGACATAGATACTTTTTGATGGAGGGTGGTAGCACTTGTACCCTTTTTGAGTAGGTGAAGATCCCACACACGCACACATCTTATAGCCCTTGGATCTAGTTTCCCTTGGTTTTGGCTATGTATATGGACAAATGATATGCACCCAAATACTCTAGGAACAAGATTGTTAGTAGTCATAGTGTGAGGTAGAAGATTGAGAGTTTTTCTATGGGACTGTTCAATCCTAAGATCCTAGAAGGCAAATAATTTGTAAGATGAGTTGCTGTAAGAACAACTTCCCCCAAAAAGATTGTCATATTGTTTTAAAACATAAAGGCTTGGGTTGTTTCAAGGAGATGATAATTTATTCTTTCTGCAACCCTGCCTTGTGGACTATCCATTGCTTTTGAAAGTATGGAGTTAGGATTTGATTAAATTAATTCTTGGCATTGTCCGACCTAAACCTTTTAATGTGGACTCCGTAGTGGGTTTTAATCATGGTACAAAAATTTGGAAGAACAGTACTAGCCTTAGATTTGTGTTTGAGAAGAAAAAGCCAAGTGGCATGAATACAATCATCAATAAATGAGACAAATCATCTTGCCCTAGATACATTAGGAATAAGAGAAGGGCCTTAAATATCACTGTGAATGAGATAAAAACGAGCAGAGCTTCCTTTATTATTAACTGGAGATGGTATACGCTTGCTAATAAGTGATCTTACCTTCCCAATCTTTTCTTGGTTGAGATTGCTTGGCTCTTGTGTTAATTCTCTCTGTTATGTTGCAGTAACATGGACTTGGGCATTGCTTCTTGACTCCTCTCCTTTTTGTCCTCATTCTTTGCTTGGAGGCTTTCCATGAAGTTTCCAACTGTTAGGGATTCTTTTATTGGAAAGAGTTATCAGAGGCGTAAAAAGGGGGATTGATTGAGCTAAATATGGCTAGTTTATTTGGAAAAGATTTAGCCAATTATCCTTGCGTGATTTATGTTATTTCTCAAGTCAATTGGGATAGAGTCTTTATTTCTTAAATGTTTATTTTGGCAAGTATTCGACTGCCTTTGAATTTGAGTCTGTAAGCCTCGTTATAAGAGGCCAGCCATTTTCATGAATAAAGATATCAGATAATTATCAAAACATTTTCTTGGTAGGCAACTCCCTTGAGTTCCAAACATTGGGAAGAAGAATTGAGGCAAGAGCGGGTTCGTTAGAACAAGCCCAATCTAAACTCGTTCTAATTCTTGGGATCGTATCACCCACATTTTTAATGCATATGCTTTGCCTTTTTGCAATAAGTTCACCACAAATTGTCACGGTTTTGAGCCTTTGATTGACTAGTCTTTGCAGTCTTAAAAGAGGATGCTCTTTCTATGTTTATGGCTGTTTTATTGCTGTCACTAGCCACCATAGCTAAGGTGTCTATAACCTATGGTTCAAGCATGAGTGTTCTTCTACTTTCCTCTTTTCAGATTAGTGCCACAATCTCATTAAAACACGGTACTTCCTAATTTGCCATGGATCCTTGATCAAATTTGGAATTGAGTACTACAAGAAAATCATGGACCCTATCTTGCTCATTGAAGTCTCTTACCGTAGCTGCATCTTCATGACCTTTTGTTTTCACCACTTTGTAGTGACCAAGTTCTTGCCAAAAGGATTTTAACTGGAGCATATTCAACTGTTCAGTTTCCTTGTTTTGCAGCAATTGTCTTCACTTTAACTTCATATACTTGTTCTGCATGCCTTCTTTAGAGTAGGTTTGTTGAATTGCATCCTAAATATCCTTGGCGGTGTTCAAAAACATGCATGTGTTACTAACTTAAGGAATCATAGAGTTCCAAAACCGGACTATAATCATGGAGTCTTTTTGATCCCATACTTCAAACCTATATCTTCTGGCTTAGGTCCAGTACCTATAATGTGATTAATCCTTCCTTTTCCTTTCAGCACTATACAAACAAGTGGGACCACTTTTGGTAATTTTCCCACCTAATTTATATGCAGCATCTGTATTTTGGAGTTTTCCATATGGTTGAGACCGAAAAACCTCCTCTAATTGGGATGTAGTTGTTGTCTCAGCAACTTCTGACATCTCCAAGGACTCGAAACCTTTTGTTTAGGCAATTAAGGTCTTTCACAGGAAGTCGAAACAACCAGCAATGAAGGCTGGCAGGAATACTCTGTTTTGATATAAAAAAATAGAGTATAAAGAAAGGAGTGGCTAAACAACTGAAGGTTTTAGTTTTAAGAAAAACTATAGCTTTGATACCATGATAGAAATGATAGAATTTGAAGGAGAAATTTTATTCATATATAACTAATAGAGATACGTTAGCTTTATACATACTAACCCTAGTGCAATGTTGGAAATAAATTTGTACGGATTTGTTAGATCCTATGATTTATAAGATACTATATTCCTAATTTTATTAACATAATTAGTACCAGATGATGTGGACATATTAGTTTCCTATCATCCTCTGTTTGTGTTCTCCACAGAATTCCAACCATATTAAACCCTGAAATTCTAAGCCCAAATTTCAAGTAATCAAACCGTGAAACCCAATTATACCAAACTGAAATTTCAGTATTCCTAACCTAAATTCAGCCCTGATATTTGATATTCTAACATCCTAATATCAATCATATGTCCTGATTTTTTTTCATATTTAGCTACTAGTTAATACTTCTATTTGTTCTACATCAGAGAGAGAGAGGAAAATTGCAATATATGTACCATCTCTAGCTATTATGTTCAATGTTTTTCTTTTTCAGAAGTTAAAAAGAATTATGTTAAAAAAGAGGCTTCCGTATAGGAGGATCGTCTATATGGTTGACAATACTATGCTTTTGCCACAAAGTCAAAATCTTAAAGTTTCCATGACCAAAAACTTGCCCAAGATCGTAAACCAAATAATATTGAAGTAGACAAAATCTGTAGAAGCTCCCCATACTTTTGCAGTTAGACATTGCCATCTTAGAGCACTACTTGGCTTCATTTTCTTGCTTAACCCATTTGCCATATTGATGTCCTTGATCCATAGTAGAGTACAGTAAGTGAGTTTAGAAGCTGTTTTCAATAAATGCTTGAAAATTATGTTGTTCTTTTCTCGCTGAATTGCGTATACAGCTGAGGGTAAGTTTGAAGGAGGTTGTGTCTCTAGAGCTGTGAAGAGCTGCAGACATGGCCCGTTTGACCGTTGAAGTCCAGGTTTTGACAGTCCAAGATAAGTTGTTATGGTTTAACATAGAGGTCTAAATATAGGAAGTATAAGGACATTCAAAATTCTACTATTAGGTGACAGAAGGATAAAGCTGAAGACGTGGAAATAAAGAGTATGTTATCTATTGTCTATGGTATGTTTGTGATTGCTAGCCACAGAATGAAACTGGCTTTAAGAAGACTGTTTGTAAACCAAACAAGTCCCCACCATTCTTACCTAGTTTGGGAGGCTTTCAAGAGGATTAAGTATGATCTATTTGTGAATACCAAAGAGAAATGATGACTCCAAAACAGGATCCTCCTTTGCTCGATTAGGAGGGTAAGTTATCTCTGATTATGGTCAGGTTCGAGAGTGTTGAGGGGCCAATTCCAAGCATTGTTTAAAATAGTCATTTCCTCTTCACCAATTGGTCCCAACCCTTCTGTGGTTGATCTGATTGACATGAAACTATGCAAAGGTGATGCCATTTATCATACCAAAATGATGCATTCTTTATATTGCTTATTTTATATTGCTTCTCGCACATTCCCTCATTTTCAAGATTTGTTTCAAGGTCCAAGTGACTCAGGCCCAGTTAAATTCCCCAACCACTTAGCCTGTGGATTGGTCTTCATGGTACTTTTTATTGGAGTGATCTTGGCTACATGCTCCTACATCAAAATCTAATATGAAATCCTTCTGATGAGCACAATAATCATTCCTCTGTATATTGGTATCTGGACTTCTGCTTTGATGTGGGCGAAATCCTGTTGATTTTACAGCTGTAACTATTTAGTTTTTACTCAATGATACACATAATGAACTCCATATTTAGCATTAAATTTAGAGATTATTTAGTTCTAAGGTTTATACTTTCTATCTCCTATAAGTAGCTCTGTTATGTAGTTTTAACCACATGTTGAATAATAGAATTGTACATTTTAGCTTATATGGTATCATAGCAAGGGCTTAGTTTCTGACTCTACGAAGAAAAACTTTAGTTGTCCTTTGTTATGTTAATACCTGGGGCTGTTTTATCGTCAAATACCTTTGAAAATCATGTCTCCAGCACTGGTTCTCATCTAGTTCAAATCACCAGCATCAAACTTAATGTTGATAATTTCATTCACTGGTCTCAGTTAATCCAAATGTATCCGTGTGGTTGTGGGCAATTGGATACTTGACAGGAGAAAAGAAGGCAGCAATAATAGAAGACCCTACATTTGCTATTGGGGATGCTGAAAACTCCATTGTCATTACATGGCTAACAAATTCCATGAAAGAGGATATCAGTTTCAACTATATGTCTTATCCAACACCCAAAGACTTATAGGAAATCAGTCCCAAATCTATGAATTGACAATTGATCTAGGTGAAATCCATCGAGGAGAGGACAATGTCACCGAGTAACTTAATTAAAAAGGTTTTGGCAAGATTTAGACCCACTGTTTTTGTTCATATATCTATTCAATTTAGATCTAAACTTGATCCTAGAGTTAAGTGTGTTTCATAGTATATGCTCCAAATAAAAAAGGAAGAAATCTTGCAATAAATATATTTGTAAATTTGTTAACACATTTTTTATGATAAAAGTACAAAAAGGATATTACAGGAGATAACACTTCAAAGCAGGCTTACTTTGTTAGCTAGAGGAATAGCCGCTAACAACGTGAGGAGGCAGTGGGCATTAAACCTAACCACACGAATGTAGCTGACTTCTGGGAACCACTATACTGTTATCTGGATATTTTGTATTACACTAGATCTTTTGTACCTGTTGATTGTATATAACCTTTTATTAATGAAATCACTTACTTTTCGGGGAAGAAAACAATTCACCTTCGATTATATCTTCCAAAGGAGAATCAACATTGAAATTATCTTCCAAAGGAAGGTAAGCATGATATATGTCTTATTGAAGTTGTGAATAAAGCCCTTCATGCTAAGTGACTATGGATGTTATTCAATAACATTCATTATGGGTCAATAGGTATACCATACTAAACTACAATGAGCTTGTTAAGTATCCATATCTCTTATTTGTTCTTATCCATAGTTGAAGATTCAAGGACAAATCTTTTTGACGAGTGGGCAATGATACAAGCACAACTATCCAATCAAGAGATTTGTTACATGTACCTATTACATCAACGACAAGAGCCAAATTTAGAGAAGATTTGGAGGTGTAAGCCTGTGAAATCAGGACTAATTTTGTTAGTTTAGGATTATTCAATAGTTTGCTTTTTGTTTGTGTAATCGGGCTATATTAATTATTAAGCTCAAAATGTGTTTAATATTATTTATTACTTATTTACTGGTTTCCTAATTGAAGTAATTCTGGTAGGTAGAGTCCTGATTGAATTAGCATGTTAGTTTTCTATTTATGTACTACTAGTCGTTATTTTTTCAATTAAAATAAGAATCATATATAACCCTAGATAAAGTGGTATGAATTTCATCAGTATTACACGAAGTTTTCTGTTTTGCTTGGTTTGCTCTCATCATTTATAATCAGAACTTATCATAGATTACTTTGTGGCATTCTTTGTTTCTTATAGTCAAAAAGTCAGTCTGATTGATTTAGCTTTTGTGCTGAGATTTCAAACTTATTTTTGAATTCTCTAGAATTTGTTCTTAGGCGAGTCCACATCTCTTGGGATGCTTGGGAGCTTTGTTACAGAACCTATTAGATTAATGTGAACCAATAATGCTGTAATTAGAATTGGACATAAGTGCATAGTCTTTAAAACGGTCAATAACGTGATGTCATTTCTGACCTTAGAAATAGACCAGTCAGTAATAACAGAGAGGCACATTTATTTGATTTGGAAACTCTTAGAGTTCAGGAGAGGTTCATTAATTTGATCAGTTATTTCAATAATGTAGTTTAATTACCAATCCATGAGACACAATAGACTAGATATATACAGGACATATCGATAATGTAGATATATGCATACAACTTCTCTATAATGTTAATATCCAGTTTTTCCAGTACCTTAAAATTTCAATTTGTGCAAAGGTAGAATTTTGTGGAAGCGCCAAACCAGATCAATTTAGTTCAGTTGGGATTTCCTAATTCAAGTTCACTTGTCGCTTGATATATGTGCTCTAGTTAGTTTGGACCTTAGAGCAGGAGTTCAGTAACCATCCTTGCTCCATTTTCAGTTTCATCCTTCAGTTACCATCACTGACGAGTAAAATCTAACAGAGACATTATAACCCTGGACATGGCTCATTATATTGGTAGAAGTATCTGATCATATCCAGATGGTATGGATTAAGCTTCATATCATGTCATGAATTTGAACAACTGTGTTAGCTCTGATATTTGGTACCTTTTTGTGAATGACACTGAGATTGGATTCTTGTTATCTGTTTGCAGCATTGATGTAATATCATCGGCCTTTGAAGGACAATCGGCTGTGAATAGGCAAAGGATGGTATATAAAGCCATATGGGAGGAGCTTCAGACCACTGTGCATGCAGTTGACCAGATGACTACCAGAACCCCTAATGAAGCAGCGGCACGGAAGTGATCAAGTATTGTTTGCAATTACAAGGAAAGACTAAACTTCTAATTTGTGTCGTCCTGTAAATGGAACAATAAGATTATTTCTTTTGCTGTAAAAGTCCTGTTAGTCACTAATCTTCTATTAAAGTTTTCCTATCACGAGGAGATTACATTCATAGTAAATTGCCTTCTTTCCATCCTTATATCGGGCAGTTTAAAAGGTCAAATAAGCCTTCTTTTCACGTTGAGCCGGTCTTATGGTTCTCACAGTTAATTAAATACCTTTCAGTGTATAAACAGGGCAATTTGGACCCTGTTTAGGACCAAGATGGTGAAAGTGAGAAATGGTGCTGGGTTCTATAGATGTGGACTTTAGACTAAAAGGATGAAAGTAGAGCCTGGTTATGGTTGATTGTCGATTATGAACGGTAATAATCTAAATGTCTGAAAATGGAACAGAATTTGGAACTGAAAAATGGTGAGGGTCAACGAATGAACTGGTTAAATTTGTTTCAACTGGAAACAGACGTGTATTTATTTTTTCAAGAACTGGTTAAATTTGTTTCAACTGATTCTCAATTGATTTAGTTCGCTCATATTTCAATTGGTGAGATTGGGATACGATTGGTGTGTATCAATACTAATAACGTTACTAATAACTAGGCCTTATTTAAGAATAAAATTACATGTAGACGTCTTGTTTTAACAATTAGCTTAGGCTATTTAGATAATGTGTTCTTGCTGCGAGACGAATTACAAATATAAGATGATTAATAAAATGATTTATCAATAAAGTTATCACTTAGATAACTAAAGAAAAGAAAAACGAAAAAGTTGTAAACAACAAAAATGAGTGCCGGACTCTAATCATAGGATTTAGGAGGTGTAAGCATCTCATTATGTTTGCTTAAACTATTGATTTATATCTTACAATCAATTAACTATTTGTAGTTTTCATGATATAATTATCATTCTATCTCTTATGCATATTTGTTCAATCACCTAATGTATAAGATGAAATTTGTTAGATAAATGTATATTATAAATAAAATTATAATAAGAACGTAATTATAAGATTTATATTGCATTTACATATTATTATTAAATTGTTAGCTATTATTTTATTAAGATTAAACATTAATTGTAACGCGAACTCTTTGAGCCCTTTTGTATTGGTCTATACTTAGAAATGCTACTTTATATTGATATATACATAGTTGTATATGAGTTCAAAGATGTATTTAAGTCCTTTGGAGATATATGTAATGAATTATAATGTTATATACCTTTACATAAACTTAGAGTTTTTCGTTATGCAAAATCTTATAGATTTCTGACATATAAGTTTCTAAGTGTGTAAAACTGGGTCCATTTGATGGATATGACCATGGTGGCTAAGTTAAATGTGTTCTAATGCATTAGAGGTGATTAGACACGATTTATAGACTTATTGGACATTTAGAAAGCTTAATTGGAAAAATTGATATACCTAAGGGCTTAATTGCAAATTGTTAAAAGTTAAAGGATTTAAACAAAAATTTTCAATTCTTAGAGGACCAATATATAATTTTATAAAGTTAAAGGGCTTAGTTATTATTTCCAAAAGTTCAAGGACCAAAATAAAAATAAAAGTTTTGGAGATTCCTAAACTTTAGGCTTAATTGCAAATTTAGGAAAGTTTGGAGGGTAAAACGATAATTTTATACAACCTAAGGAAAAAATGGTAAATTCACCATGTTTGGTCAAAGAAGAGTCAAATTCTAGACCCTTCTTCGTGGTGTGACCGTGCAACCCATTATTTAGACATTAAAACACTTAGTTTTAACTAAAAGAAAGGAGAAGAGAGGAGAAGAGGAGGGTTTTGGTCATCACTTATTTTTCCACCAAGTTTTTGATTCTTCAACCTCAACCAAGGTGTTCTAAGCTAATTTGAGGTCAAAAAATTCAAATCTATCATTAGATTTGAGAAAATCTCGAAGAATTTGAAGATATCATCAAAGGAAGGTTTAGGTAAATTTTGTATCATCTCTCTCTACATTATGTTTTTGAGTTTGGTGTTAAGATATGTTGTTCTCCATGCTTGAATATGCATAAAACATGGTTTAGATGAATGAAATGTATCAGGGAGAGAGTTCCTTAAGTCAAACCGAAATTGTCCCTTTGCAGGTGAAACTTTTGAAGTGAATCACACGTTAGTATACGATATACTAAATGCACAATAAGGAGGGTTAAATTGTGTAATCGGATTGTTATTCAATCCCCTTACTTAAAAATTAATTGCTTTCTCAAAATAATAGACAAACAATATTAAAAAGTATTTATGTCAGCAATAGAAACAGGAGTTAAGAGATAAAAGTGAGAGTTGACACAACAATTTTGTACTGATTCATCCCAAACCGTGGGCTATGTCCAGTCCTCAGTATCCTTTTTGAGATTTCACTATACTTCACAAGAGTACAAGTATTCTTTTTACCGAGCCTCTTCAGGTCTCATACAACAAGTATTCTTTTTCTCACTTAGCCTCTTAAGGCTCTCAGCTATTCCTCTTTCTTACAGAAAGATATTGTGAGCTTTGTTACAGAAAATATAGCTCTCGTGATTTCGCACAATACAATATTTAGCTTTTGAATATCACTAACAAAAATCACTAATACAAATTGCTAACTTTTTTAGTCTTTAACATCGACTCATATTTATAGTCTTCATCTTCAACTGCTTCTTGATAACTGCTTCTTTTTTCTTGATTCTTGATCTTTAAAGAAACGGTTATTCAGTTGAGTTCTGTAACTAACTCAAACTGAATTGCTTCTTCGTCTTCTTTTCTTCGTCTTATTTTCGGCTTCGCTTCGTCTCATATTGCTTTTGCTTCCGTCTCACTTTGCTTTTTGCTTCCGTCTCATTTTCACTTCATCTCATTTTGCTTCCGTCTTATATTGTTTTGGCTTCCGTCTTATTTTGCTTTCGTCTCACTTTGTTTTTGCTTTCGTCTCATTTTCGCTTCCGTCTCATTTTTTGCTTCTGTCTAATTTTCGCTCCGTCTCATTTTGCATTTTGCTTCCGTCTCATTTTCGCTCCTTCTCATTTTGCTTTTTGTTTCCGTCTCATTTTCGCTCCGTCTCATTTTGCTTCCGTTTTATTTTGCTTTGGCTTCCGTCTCATTTTCGCTCCGTCTCATTTTTCCTTTGCTTTCGTCTCATTTCTCTTTGCTTCCGTCTCATTTTTGCTTCCGCTTCATCATTATTTGGTTTTCATCAAAATTAATCGTAAAGTCATTTTGACTTAAGAACTTTGTGAAGTTTTGAATATCTTTTGAAATTGATGGTCTAAATGAATTATATGGTGTTAATTATAAATGTATTGTTGGGCCCAGGTCCCGAATCCCATCCTGAGGTGGCCCCTCGGGGTTGTCGGGTAGGGGGCGCGTGAAGGAAGAATCGAAAACGTGCAAAATATCAAGAAACAGCAGTGGGAAAGAGGAGGCCTCGCCGTGGCAACAAGATGCTCGCCGCGGCGAGCGCCTCGCTGCACGGGTTCGCCGCGGCCAAACCTGGCCTTGCCGGGCGAACTTGCGGGTACACGCCGCGATAAGCGACCAACCTCACGTCGTGACGATCACCCATGGGCTGCGCCACAACGAAGGACTGGCTCGCCACGGTTAGCTCCTGAATTTTTGGACCCGTCCCCAACATCTATGCAAATTCTAAGCAAATTTCAAATCACACATACATTCTCATACATTCTATCACATACACATGCATTCTAACTATGAGTTAATCACCCCCATGAATACATAACTTCATGCCATTACAATTCGAAGAAATTTAACAAGCCTTCTCAATATAACACAATACATATCAAAGTTTAA
>JANIHY010000006.1:28254759-28271895 GCA_027479065.1 Erythroxylum brevipes | reverse complement strand
TTAACAAAATTATTTTAAGACTTTTATTATTATCAATTTTGATAAATATATCTTTGATTTATTTAAAAATATTATAAAAGATATTAAAGTAAAATGAATTTATTTTCAACTCTTATTTTCGTATTTTATTATTAATAGTGAAAAGTTTAATTAAATTAAATATTTTTTAAATAACAAAAACTAAAATAGTGAAAGAAAAATCAGAAACAAAAGTAGTAATGAATCCATTCAGCCCTTGGCTTTACCGATGTACAAGTCTTTGTATCCGTTCTCAAGAGTTGCTTACTACTTTTCTTAATTTGGTCTTTAATGCAATTAATATAAATATCATCTTAATCAAGTTCTCCAAAGGAATTCCGCATTTTCCATTTGGAGGTACTTTCAATGTACAATTACGATGTTGCCACGAGATTATGCTATTTTTATTATTCATAAATTTTAGATTAACACTTGAATTGTTTTATTATTCACCTCCCAACGGCAGAAATTATCAACAAAAAAAAAGAAAAAAAAAAAAAAGAAAGCTACCATAACTGGACAAAGAATTGGAGGATTCTACGCTAACAGCAACTGGCTCTCTCGACCATTTTCCTCTCTTCTGACTTTCTTTCTGTCTCCCCTTGTTCTGATTCCTCACTTTTCACTTTTTTCTTTTAAGTCACAGGTGGATTCCGGGATGCTAAAGATATGAGTAAGTGATCGCCGGAATCTTGATTAGCACCAGACCGAGAGTAAAAGAAAATGACGACGGTTATGGTGGCAGTGATACTGAGGAATGCTCAGCTACACCGACTGCTAAACAAGCAAGAATACCGAAAAGATTGTCGTGGCCGTCAGCTCCAAGGAAGGAAGCGTCGCCCATCGCGGTGTCACCATAATGGCGCTACGGTTGAGTTAAATTTATTTGGGAATTTATTCAATGTTCCTATTTTTATATTTTATTAGATTTCATTTAGGAGTTAAATTAGTTGTATTTGCTATTAGAGCAAAGACGCTATTTTATACAAAAGTGTGTTTGGACTTTGGACTTGATCAAAACGAAACGATTCTCTC
The DNA here is from genome assembly GCA_027479065.1 of Erythroxylum brevipes. Classification (NCBI taxonomy): domain Eukaryota; kingdom Viridiplantae; phylum Streptophyta; class Magnoliopsida; order Malpighiales; family Erythroxylaceae; genus Erythroxylum; species Erythroxylum brevipes. Next base: position 28,270,842 of record JANIHY010000006.1, on the reverse strand, counting down.
TCAATCGTCCTTCAAGACAAATACAAAACTAGTTGGTCTACCTTAGCCCATCCCTTGTACTGTTTCCTTCGCCATTTTGTCCCAACATCCCACAGTCTGCCACGTATCACCTCTTCCTTCAGACCCAAATCACGCCCATAGCCATATACTACCAAACCTAAACAGAGAAACTCATCTTAAAGCCAAAATTCCAAGACCAAATGTTGCTTGTTCAACATTAAAAACGTATTATAACATCATGCCTGCTAAACCCGCACACTGCCTTAGATCTCTGTTCTTGTGATTTCATAACCCAAACTGGAGAGACAAGGATCTCTAAGTAGTTTCTATGGCGACCTTGCAGAAATTCAAGCTTTTAGCCACTCAGTGTGCGGTCGCTGGAACTCCCACGCAGAGCCCCACGGCCAGCCCCGTTTTTCATATCCGCAGACGAAGGAAGACTCTCCGGATGCTACTCTCCCGCTCCACAGACCGCCGCCGGAGGTTCCCCCGCCACGACGACGAATCGGAGCTCCAGATCGGTGAAGATCCACCAGAGAAGCGAGTAAGGAGGAAGTTAAAGGATTTGTTCGTGTCGTCACCGCCGTTTGAAGATAAGGAGAAGAACCGGGACGGCGGTGAGATAGGTTTGTTACCGGTCAGTAATGGAAGCAGCGGCGGAGGAGGCGGTGGTAGTGGAAGTGGATTGGCGGTTCGTCGTGGCGGAGTCGGCGGGATGAGACCGATATCGGGGACGTTTAGGTATAGATTGCTGAGAAGAGCATGGCGGCCGATGCTGGTTACTATACCCGAGTAGAAGAACAAGGAAAATCGTCTGTGAAAAAACAACCGAGTTGTACGGATAAACTGAAAATATATGAAATGTTTATTTTTCTTTAAATTCATTCCTTTTTTTTGTGTGGATAATATTAATATCTATTTCGATCGAAGTTGTCTAATTTCATTATCTTGTTTAAATTTTGATTTATGGATGAATGCCATTTGCTATTTGGTGGTGATCTTGTCGGCACTGAGGTGCGCCGGAGGCTGCCGTGTTTCAACGTAAAACGTCTTTATAAGTCTCCGAAAAGACTCGGAACGGTTATTGACTTGGTGAGTAGAGCAGTCCAACGGCGATAAAAAGCGTGACTAAACAGCATTAGTTTGATTTTTTCCAGATTGTCATACTATTATGAGAAAATTGGGTAACTGGATTTGCATTTTGTTTCCTCCTAAATAATGTTGATTTCCGCTCTGCTTGTTTGCCGCTATTATTGTATCTTCAAAGATGAGTAAAAGAAAGAAGGGACCAAGAGAAAGCTTTTTGTATTTTAAGCACTTGATTAGTTGACATACTTAGTTAAGCTTTTGTTTTGTGTACCTATATAGGTAGGGCAAGGGCAGGAAACACTGGGCATTGTAGGGCACGAGGGAGGGACAAATTTGAAGAAATAATTTTTAATGAAAAGTCAGTCTACATTGCCGCTTGCATGTGTTAGCGGTCAGGGATGTCCCATGAAGAACGGTACATCTCAATTATTTTGTGATACATGTTTGGCTCTAGTATAGGATGTAATGTATACATATTAGCCATTATTGGATGTACTTGGCACTGGACCGAGTTTTTGGAGGATAATGATGTTTATCACTAAGCTGAATGGCAATCAATAATCGGGGGGTTTTCAATTAAGGAAATTCAATAATATGCACATGCCAATGGCTTCATTTCTATTCATCATGGGTATGTCCATTTGTCCTTCGTTTGGTCGGGGGCTGCGTGTGGAAAAGCAAAATCTTTCTTTATTTATTTTTAGGCAACAAGTTGATAAGAATTATGTTGAGCTACTTGGCCACCTCTCTGCCTTTGCTTGCCATGGATGCAAAGGTTTTATTTATTAGGACGCTCAACTCCTTTCTTTTCTAGTCAATTTATTGCCCCTTTGTTTATGGCAACGGATCTTTCTGCATCATCTATCATTACTCAACTCAGCCTATTTCAATCGCTCCATTCTTAAATCTTAACCCCTTAGATCGGATTTCAATTTGATTTAGTTTAATATCTTACCTATTTATTGTCTTCAATTGTACAGCTACCTTTGAGCTCCTCCTAAGCTTATGCTTTCTTCCTATTCAGCTCGCCCCACTCAAATGTTATAGATTGTTCGAAGGGTGTCTCAGCTACAGTGAATGGTGGAAATTAAGACTATTAGTTAGGAAATTGTTATTTACACATTAAAAAAAATCTGAATTCACAATATTTAATACGTTTTGAACAAATTAAAACATATCTTTTTTCCTGTTGAATTCTATAAAATTTTAAGGTAAAGCGATGAATTCAAATTATGGATGGATTACACAAATTTGACTTATTTGTATAATTGCTACTTCTAAATCTGTAAACTAAATAGGGGGCTATGTATGTTTGAAAGGATGCACGAAAAGCAAACTGATAAAAGTTATTAATTTAAAATTAGTAAATTAGAATTCTGATAGTTTTTCAACAAATTTGACCTAATCAGCTCAACGCCTAAAATTCAAATAAATTTCAAACTCAATTCAAAATTTTATTTTATTATTGTTCAATTCGTGGTATGTAATTGTCCTCTTAACAATTCGCTAAGAGGGTAACATTCCAAATATCATTCATGACGATTCAAGATTATACTAATCTTACAACGTCATTTCAGACTTTCAGATCATCAGGCTGTCAAGAACAATTAATTAATAACTACGAGATAAGGACTTACTTTTTAATGCGAATCATCACACCATAGCAAGCTGTTCAAACCATACTGATAATCTTGCGACTAATAACTTCTTGGCAAACCATACAAAACTCAGTCATGACGATTCGTGGACTGTCAGAGACTGACTTGGCGAATCTTACACGCATGGTCATTTTTGGTGACGGCGCAGCCGCTATACTCACCGGTGCTGACTCTGACCTACCAATTGAACAATCAAGGTAATGCACGGATATGTTTTGGAAATAAGCCACATTTTACGTTGAAGTTTATGCATTTTGGTACTTTCAAAAAAGTTGTGTCTACATAAATTCCAAAAAGGGAAGCACTTTCTCATATGACCATAGTTTACATCTCGTTATATCAAGTGGTTACCCCCTTTTTTTTAATAGACAGTAACCACATACATTTTATTTGTAAGCAATTTCTCCTATAATGCACATGATGTAGTTAAATATGATTAACATAAATATGGTTAAAATACTACTTTGTTTCAAAAAAATTACTAAGCATACTTGATTATTGATTGTAATTTAGAGGTATATTACAATAAACAATGTACAAATCTTTACATAGCAAACACAACCATGAAAAATCAACTCAAATTTTCAAGTTCATGGTTTGAAATAACTAATGTACTGACTAGTTTGAAACAAATGAAGGAATAAATTTTCAACTACTGTCATTCTATAAAGATGACATAATCAATTTCTTATCTCAAGATGTTGGGTCTGGGTCTGGAATCCCTATCCCGAGGTGGTCTCTCAGGGTCGCCGGGTAGGGGGCGCGCGAAGAAAGAAACGAAAACGTGCAAATAAGAAGGAAACAGCAGCAGGAAAGAGGAGGACTCACCGCGGCCAAACTTGGCCTAGCCGCGACGAACTCACAGGTGCACGCCACGACAAGGGACCAGCCTCTCGCGGCGATCACCCATGGGCTGCGCCGCGGCGAAGGACTGGCTCGTCACCGCAAGCTCCCCAATTTTGGACCCGATCCCAACATTTTAGCACAAACAAACTCACACACACCCATTCTCATACATTTTATCACATACACATGCATTATAATGATGAATTAATCACCCCCATAAACAACATAACTCCATGTCATTACAATCCGAAGGAATTAAACAAGCATTCTTAAAATAACACAATACATATCAAAGTTTAAATCCAAAATACATGAGAATGCTCAATGATGATATGTTTGGAAGGCTAACCAAAAGTACTAACTTAATACAAAAGCTTCTAACTATCTTGGAGTTTTCGATGCCTTGTAAGGATCACGATCTTCTCGTTTTACACCTGAGGAGTGGGAGATAATAGGGTGAGCTACGAAGCTCAGTGGCTAATACATTTATAGCCATTGGCAACGAGCCACAAATTCAAGCATATATATGTATACATAAACATAAAGCAAGTCAACACTTCATAATCTTATAACCATCACAAGAATATGTCATGCCATTTTTGTGTTCAACATAGCAATTTATTATGCATCATACTTAACAATTAATAATGAAATGCACAACAAATGGCTCGAGAGTTCCGTGGAACAAAACGGATAAACCGAAGTTTATACCGTGAACAAAACGAGTCTGATTTCTCAGGATCTCATGGCCTCAAGCGGGCAACCAGGAGAAGGCTATACGTCGAACGAAACGTTCCTCTCTTGCCCAAACAAAGCACGTAATCATTCGTTTCATGTTCAATCATTTTATCAAAAGCTTTCATACTTTTCATCCATACGAAATGCCATAATGATTTTCAAGGCAATTCATAATCTCAATCGCAATGCAATTTCTATAATATCAATGCCACACACACATATGTAAGCAAGCAAGAAAATTTGTCCATACACATAACAACCATAAATATATTACCCACCTAATATCGCTTAAGAATCCAAACTCACAGTTGTCCTTCCTCTTGCGATTGGATCAGGTCGACTTGGTTTCCTATAACAAACCAAGTTCCCATTCAAATAACATTCAAAGGAAATATTCAATAAGCTTCGAAAATCAAAAGTACTAACACTAAAAATCTATACTCGACTTTCATCTAAAGTTTTGGATCTTTAGAGGCTAATTCCAAACTTCCTTCCTCATAAAACTCGTAGCCCTATGGCTCTAGTTCACAACGAATCAGAAATCACCTCATTTGGACATCTACAACCAAAGTTATGCCCAAAATATCAAAATGCATTTGTCCTGAAAACTGGAGCTCGCCACGGCGAACAGCCCGTGCGCGCCGCGGCGTGCACCCTTGAGTGCACCGAGGCGTGCAACCGTGTGTACGTCGCGGTGTGCACATTTGTGTGCACCACGGTGTGTACACCTTGTGTGCACCGCGGTGTGCACACCTTGTGTGCGACGCGGCGTGCACATTTGTGTGCACCGTGGCCTGCACACCTTGTGTGCGTCACGGTGTGCACACCTTCGCACACCGCGGCGTGCTCATGAGCACGTCGCGACGTGCGGGTCCAGAAATGTCTCTGAACCCGATTTTTCTTGCATTTTTCATCTACAATCCTCCCATTTTGCAAACCTTAAATCATGTCTTATACTTCATTTCTAACTTATTAGCACCTTAAAATCAATCAAAAAATCATCAACCCAAAGGATTCTAACCATTTTTCCCCTAAACTTCTAAACAACCGATTCCAAGTCATGCAACCTATTTTAGGGCTTAATCCAACTAAAACAAGATGAAAAGAAGCTAAACTTACCAGGAAGTTGCTTCAAATCTGTCGAAAACCTCTAAGAATAAAAAGCCCTATTTTCTCTTCTTCTTCCTCACCAACGACACTCTCCTTCCTTCTTCTCTTCACTTTTCTTTTCTTTCCTTCTAATTCTTTCTCTTAAGTCAAAAGGGAAAGAGCATTGACTAAATTGCCCCTCCATGCAATGCTTTAACCTATCCAGCTTAAGTGATCTTCCCAAAATGCCCTTAAACATTTTTACCCTTTCATTCTCACTTACACCACATTATACTCACTTAATCTAAATTATCCACTAATACTCCCAATTTAATCCAACTAAGTCATAAATCACACAATTAGGACAATTCATGCTTAATAACATCAATTTTAAAAAATTTGGGGCCCAACATGTATGATGTGAATTGATGATGAAGAATGAAGAAGATGTGTGTTGGTTAAGTTTAGGTCGAAATAATGGAGAAGCGGTGGATTAATGTAATGAGTTGTACAATTGATAAAATGTAGCTTAAATGAAGGAAATTTGTTTGAATATAGTGGTGGAATGTGTCATTGATTGGAAGTGTTACTATTTGACATGATAAGAGCATGAATTATTATGATAAAGTCTTAGAAATGTGACTTGCAAACCATGCACATTAGGTGTTTGATAAAATGCCTAAGTGAACTTGGCTTAGGATTTAAGGCTTTATAATGGTATGCATTGAAAACACTTTTATATTTACTTAGAGTGAACTTGAATTGTAGCTTACATTGACAAGTAAAGGCCTAATGTGGTTAGATAAGATGTGCTTAATTATGTTTTGAAAATGAGTAAGTATGAGATTAAAGGCATTAAATGCCTTAGAAAATGCCAAAAAAAAAGCTAATGTGAATAGTAAGGAAGTAACCCTATGAGAAGTTTAATGTTCAAATTCTATAGCTTATAGGGAGTGATATTGTGTTTTATACACCTATGTAAGGGTGTATAAATAAGAAATTTATGTTTAGGTAGTAATTTCATTGTATATCCTTTTTACGTATAAAGGCTTTGGAGTTGTGAATCAAAGAGCTCGTACCTAGGATTCTTGAAGCTAAGAGAGTGTATACCTTCTTTTGAGATGAGTTGGGAAAACCGTATTTCTCAAATAGAATTAGAACACCTAAGACAAGCATGATGACTAGTATGTGAATTTTGAACCTAGGCAACGCACAATAGAATTGAATTTCAAATGGATGTTAATATGTTTATGTATTTAATAAATGTCATTGTTTTGAACAACTATGCATTCGGAGTACAAAAGATAACTTTTATTGTATGAAATAATGTTTCAACATTGTTTTTGAAATCGATATTTTATTACATATTTTGAAAAATGATATTGTTTTCAACAAACCTGTGTTTGAAGTGTAAAAAGAAATGCATTCTGATGGTTTAATTTCGTATTTTGAGAAATGATATTACTTTTAACAAACCTGCAACTAAAATGCAAAAGATAACATTTGATTTTTTTGAAACTACGTTTTTGAACAACTTTGCTTTTGGATTTTAAAAGATGAATTTTATTATATAAAATAGTGTTTTGGAATTTACAAATGCATAACCGAGTCATGGATTCTGCATGTATTTGTTCTCTTTTGACTTAGAGCCATGGTACGGTTTCATTTTATTGGTTGGACCGCTAAATAAAAACATGGTGCTTTACTTGATTTTTTTACTTAATTTTTGTCTATGATTTTCAGTGATTGGTGAGGAGACAATTGGCCAATCGTGTGCTAGGTATAACTGATTAAGCGACCCTCGTACCCTTGACGCTGGTAGATGAAAGTTGAATCATCGAATCAACATCTTTCTACAAGACTCACAGGTGATTCCACACCTAGGGTCTGGACACCGACAAGGTCATCACCTAAGGTCATGACGCTCTTGTCGACTATAGTCTGGACTCACCATGGATGAAAGTAGAGCCAACACCGAGGATGGGTGGCTGTGCACATTAATTTGGCTAACTAGTGGTGTCATACATGATTATTTTGGCGTATTTTGATAATTGTTTTCTAACAAGATTTGATGTATACATATGATGTTTTTATGCTTTGTGTACTGAAACTGGAACTTATGTTCATCACACAAGTGAATTAATAGGCTAGGCCTATATGGTTCCTAACTAGTATGCATTGTGTCATAGGCTAGGTCTATGTGATTTTACGAGCTATATGTTCACTTTATAGGTTATCTGTACTGTCTTAGTGTGTATAGAATCTTATTCGCGTTATATGTTTTTCCTGCTCACTGAGTACATAATGTACTCACCCCCTCCACTTTCTAACCATTCAGGTTAATTTAGTGAGTTTGAAGTTCTGAGTGGATGATGTGGTCTTTTAACATTTTTGGGATATTACCATATGTAGGTAGTTTCTTATTTTGTACTTTTGTTGTCTAGTGGCTCATGAATTGTGTTTATGTAGCTATACTTTATGATTTTGTAAGATAACTTTTGATTGCCTTGTGTTTTATAAATAACTTTATGTATGAATCTTTTGATAATGTTGTTGAGATTACCTTAAGTGGGCCTTAAAGTCCTGAAATTGTGGTTGGATGTGAGTATAGAAGTGTGTTAAAAAAGTTATATGTTTTGGGATTTTTAAGACGCAGTCGTTGTGCTGCCCAAGTTATAAAAAGAAGATATTCAATTAGCCTTGCATAGTTGGATTAAGGATATCATGAGTGTCCTTAGCCCGGTTATACGGCAGTTATCATGGGCCTGATGTGGTATCGAGTCGTGACATTAATAGAGCATAAAACCTAACACATATTATATTTCTTCTTTATGACGGAAGTAGTTAAATCTCATAAGCTAAAAATATGAAGATGACTAAACATTCATTTAGTTGATTAATAAGGAAGTTCACTAAATTGACTTAACATTGATAATTTTATTATAAATTCTCATTATAATTGTTGTATAAGTGATCATTTGACTTGAGATCTCCAAAATATCTTATGTAAGGATTGCTATATTTTGATATTACTTATTACTTATCCTTGTTAAAGGTAAGACAATTGGTAATTAGTAGATATAACATGAACTACATGGAGATAGTTGAATAATTAATATAGAATTTATCCCCCTAAAGTGATTAAAAAGAACGTTTCTATTGTTCTCAATTAGTAATAATTCAAAGACACTTTAGAAATATTTTTAAATATCATTACTAGAATCAATTACTAATGATAGAGAACTAATACGATTAAACAAAAATAAAATAGACATTAAATATTTGCTTTATGAATTACTAATGATAGAAAACTAATATGATTAAACACAAATAAAGAAGACATTAAACATATGCTCTATAAATTACTAATGTTAGAGAACTAACACGATTAAACACAAATAAAGTAGATATTAAATATATGTTTTATGTCTAATCAAAACATTATATGATGAAATAATTGAATTATACGAAAAATTATACACAAAAAGTTAGTCAATGTCACTTTAATGTTCTTAATATTTTTTAGTGATCATAATATGGTGCAAGATGTTAATCTTAATCTATGAATATAATTTGTTTAATTAAGAATTAAAAGTAAATTAAAGGAGTTTAATTTATCTGATCCTAAATATAATTTATGGTTATAATTTATATCTTTTGCTAATATATTTAAGAACTTAATAGGTCACACACAAATAATGAGTTAAAGAGAGAAAATGTGTTTTAATCAAGTTGAATTCAATTGTAAAATCTAAGAGACTTTAAGAATAAATTTAAGACATTTGATAAATAAGGAAAATATTAGATATTGGATCTTATTTGGATTTAATTAGTATTCAATTAGAATAAAATTTAATTAAAATTAAAATTATATTTTAATTAAATTATTAAAATGATAATTTATTATAAATAGGTGTAGGTTTTAAAGGAGCTAATACCTCTTTCTACACCAATTATGGGGTTCTCCCAACTAATTTGTGTGAATATCATTAAACTCCACATATGTATGTCACTATAATAGCTGTGATGGACCAATTTCAACAACAATTCGAAGGAAATTGCCATAAAAAGATTAAGATACAAAATAAGTTACAATTTATGTTTATGTTTTATTTTATTCATGTTATATAATCAAACAAAGAAAAAATTTTCTGGCTACATATGAGATCAAATTCTATATTGCTATTAATATTAAATTTTGAAATTAAAATTAAAATTGTTGCAAATTCTAAACCTTAATCCTATAACCAAATTGGATTTGAATAATAATCTAAGATGTTTGTATTAAACCTATAACCATATTTTTCTCTAAACAATTTAGATTTATTTGAATATCAAAACCAGTTCTCCTAATACATAGAACAAGCCACCACCATCGTACACAACAAGTGTGGGTTTTCGAATCCTTACACTATTAACACGTCACGAAGTCTGTCAATAAATTGAATTTGAATCAATGCTTGAAATATTTGTTAGGAAATCAGGTTTATATATGATCATAACTATAGTAGAATATTTTTGGAACTTTTTCGTAATTTTGATTTTTCAAAAATTAAGATCACTTTAATTATATAGAATGATTAAAAATCATAATAAAATATGAATCTTAATACATATCTTATTATGAAGCTTGATCATAAGAATGTTACATCTCTCGAATTGTTTTCAAAACTAGCTCATCTTAACCACTGTGACTGCACAAGTGTTTGACCTCTAACGATATGCACATAACAGGTTGAGAGAACTTTGTAACTTTTGCTAAGAGGGTTAAGAAAGCAATTACTAGCTTTATTAGAGCTTAAGCTGATTAATAATAGTAATTTAGATATTTTAGTAATTTAATTGAAATTAAATTATAACTTTAATTAGAATTACAAATAATTCTTATTAAATACTAATTATGCCCAAATAAAATCCAATATGTTATATTAATCCTTATTTATTAAATATGTTATATTTAAATATAAAGTTTTTCAAACTTTACAATCAAGTCTAACTTGATTAAAATATCTTTATTCTTCCTAATGCATTCTTTATGTGAGACTTATTAGGTTACCAAATATATTGGCAATTGATACAAATTATAGCCCTAAATAACATTTAGGATTAGATAAATTAAACGCCCTTAATCTATCTTTAATTCTCTAATTAAACAATTCATATTTATAAATCAAGATTGGTGTCTAGTAACACAACATGACCACCCAAATATATTAAAATGTCAAAATAGTTTTGACTATCCTTCCATGCATGAATTTTTTTTGTATAATTCAATCCTTTCATCATATAATATTTTGATCAGACACAGAGTATATAATTAATGTCAATTTTTTTTTGAGTCCAATCATGTTAGTTTTCCATCATTAGCTATTGATTCAATTAATGACATTTGTAAACTATGTACAAAGTGTCATTTCAGGTTGACTAAGGATTTCTCAAATTAATACTAACAGAAAAGAATATAATATTCTTCTTAATTACTTTAGAGTGAAGAATCATATTTTGATCACTCAACCATCTCCATATAGTTTATACTATATATAATGACTACCAACTGAACTATCTATGATTAGAATAAGTTATAAGTAGTATCAAAACATAATAACAATCCTTATACAAGAAAACTTTGGAGACCTCAAGTCAAGAGTTCACTTATAAAATCATTACAATGAGAATTTCTATGGACATAGAAGTAATGTTTCAAATAGATTTCGCATATGAGGTCAGTTTAGTAAATTTTTCTCTAACAAACCCACATGCTTGTTTCAGTATCTCCATGATTTAGCCTATAAGATCGAATACTTCCTTCATAAGAAAAACATAAAGCGTGCTAATCTTTTCATATTCTAATGATGTCTAATCTTAATAGAACAATGACTATGAGTAATTTAGGGATAATACATAAATGTAATATAAATCTCATAATTATAATCTCTTCATAAATTTATTTACAATGTATAATTCTCTTATGGACTTTATCATATACATCTAAATAAATATAAGATAAATAATACGTGTAAATTATTTTGACACTAAACTATAACCAACTGATTGGATTTAGGGCATAAATCAAGGTTGTTATTGTATGTTAGTAGAGTTATGATGTTTTGTGAATGATTAAGTTTTTGTTGTTGGTGGCTGCGAGTTGATACTGATGATTGGTCTGCGTGTTGTTGGAGGTATAACAAGAGAAAGAACAGGTGTTGATACCAATAGTTGTTACTGTTATTAAAGATAGACAATAGTGGACTATTAGTAGACTTCAATTTCTAGAATTATGGATTAATTAAGAGCAAAAAACCCTAAATTACAAAAACATTTGGTTAAAATTTGTAATAGAAAAAGTGATGCTATCATGAGATATAACGCGTATGGTTGTTTGAAGACTAGCGATGGCAAATTGAAGCATATGATCGTCATATCTAATGCAATTGGTGGCGTCGTTCACTGATTATGGCTTGGAAGGGGACTAGAAGCTTGTTGTCTTTTGATACAAATGATTACATTGTCTATTGGTGAAAAATAAGATGGTGGGGACTAGATGTTATAGCGGGAAAGAAACAAAAGAGAGTAAAAGTTATGAGGAAGAAGCGACAAACGATATCAGATCATTGAACTAGTGATATTGAGTATGAATGTATTAAACATACCAATTCAATAATAACAAACATGAAAAATAACTAATGATGACAAGTGAATGACAGAGATTAGTCGTGTATTGTTGTATATTGTGCATTGCAATAGTCGAGTGAGAGGCATGAGTAAAAAAATTTGATATGATATTCTCACTCTATTTGATCATTTCTCTCTTTGTTCGCCTCTTCTACTTCCCTTTACCTATATCATTCCTGACAATCTAATCTAAACATTTGTGAATTATTAAAACCATAACAATTGGTTGGTGTACATTCATGGCGGAAGGAACGAGAGGTGTAGAGCTTCGTTGTACAGAGGAAGGCATTAAGAGTTGTTGATTTATGCCTTATAGCTAATCGCTTTAGTTATAGTTTAGTGACAAATTATTTAAAGACATTATTTATCTTGTACATGTTTAGATGTATATGATAAATTCCACGAGATAATTGTACATTGCAAATGAAGTTATAATGAGATTATAATTATGAGATTCATATTTTATTTATGTATTATTCCTAAATGTTCCTAGTTATTGTTATATTAAAATCGAACATAATAGAATGTAAAAAGACTAGCACACGTTTTGTTTTTCTTTACAAAGGAAGTAGTCGATCTTATAGGCTAATGTATAGAGATACTTAAACAAATGTGTGGGTGCTTACTAGAGAATAAGTTCACTGAACTGACCCGATATGAGAAATTCATTTCTAACATTACTTGTATGTTTATGAAATTCTTATTGTGATGATTGTATAAGTGATCCTTTGACTTGAGATCATCAAAGTCATCTTGTATGGAGATTGCAATGATTTGATACTAATTATGATCTATTTAATCATAGGTCATTTAATTGGTAGTCATTGGATTTAGCATGAATTATATGGAGATAGTTGAGTGATCAAGATAGGATTCATCACCCTAAAGTAATTAAGGACAAGACAGATCAAGCTTCGAAATAAAGTACGAACTAAGTTTTCACTTTATTATGATTCATGTTAATCATTTTATGGAATTAAGTAGATCTTGGTTTTCAGGAAATCAAAAGTCACGAAAAGTTTTGTGATTTTTCTGCTGCGGTCGAGATCGAATTCCGACCCAGTTTCCCAGCAAGAGCATCTTAGAGTCTCAGATAGGGAACAAAATGTTGTTAACTAAATTTCATCTTCGTGATGATAAGCGTGAAAGGGAGATCAATGATTTAATAACTAGTTTCTAGCAAACACTGTAAAAGATAGAAAAAGTCCCTTACTGCAGATGATAGAGTTACAGGAGAGGGTGAAGGGTATACCACTTCGACTCGTTTTACCAAGATAGAGTTTTTGGTCTTTGAAGGATAGGAAGTTAATGGTTTGGATATATAAATACTAAGATTCTTCACTTTAGATAATACCTTGGACCATTTGAAGGTGAACGTAGCTTCCATGGATTTAGAAGGCCAAGCTCATGAATTGTAACACCCCACTCCCGTATGACCCGAACTCGACATCGATGATGATATCCGAGTCCGTGCCCTGCGAGGGTGGCATGTTACATCACTCAGTTAAAACTCAGTATAATTTTTTTTGAAACACAAGCATACATTGCGGTAAATTATTAATGCACAAAATCACCGGTTATTCCAATGGCCACGGGGGCCCTTTTCATAAATACAATTTATTTCAGTATGTTGACTTTACAAATTGTACTAATCATTAATACAAACATTCAGAATAATACAAAGTCTATCAGAGACTAATGCAGACGGGAACTGATCCCGACCACTTCTAACATTATACGCCCGTTGCCTAACGGGGTATTCTTCTGAGTCCTGAAAAATAATTGCAAATTTTGGGTGAGTTTTGCGAAATCAGTGAGTTAACCATCATCGATAGTTCACTCGGTCACATAACACAATTTGTATACATCTAACATTATCTCATAAAACACATTCACCAAAATTTCACATTCGTACATTTACAGAAGTCCACATTTATATTTCCTATTTGATATATGCATATGAGACTCACTTTTCATTTATTTCTTTGTTGTGACCGAGTGCCTAAACTGTCCCTTGTAGGGCTCATTAATAACTGTCCCTTATCCATTGGTAGATACAGGGCTTATTAGCGTTGAGTTTGAGGCTCTGAATCACTTATGAGCTCGAAGCTCATTTTCACTCGTTGAGCTTAAATCTCTGGTCGGTGACGACTCTGGTCACAATAGCCGTTATATGTCATGCACTCATGCTATGAAATGTAGCAATCACTTCCACTCACTTTCACATATTCTCGGACCGTAATCCGACCCGTATCATACACATCACAGTTATATCATAATTTTCCATTCAAAAGTACCACATGATTGTTATCGCACAAGTATAAGGTATTTCGCCTTTCACCCAATCCAAATATTCAATCAAATGCATATGAAATATGTATGTGACACTTTTTTATTTTATTTCGGTGTTGTGACCGAGCGCCTGAACTGTCCCCATATGGGTGCATTAATTGGTGAGCCTGTGGCTCTGAATCAGTGTGGGCTCAAGGCCCAATATGTTAAGCTTTTAGCTCTCGATGGCTGCTCCGGTCACAATTGTCATTATCTGATCATGCATTCATGTATGAAATGCATATGTCCCAATTTAACAGTAAATGTATCACAATTAGTCCACATGTGACAATTAGGCAGTATTGTATCACATTCGATTCACGTATCACAATTTATCACATCAGAGACAAGTAAGTCACATATTCATAAACAGATAACACTTCTATGTCATAGCTCCCAATACATCAGACCTTTTGTCCAGAATCCACAGTCATAATCAATCACAAAGCCCGCCATTATTCACCACAGTAGATATATAATAATCGAGAGAATCATTTAGGTTACTCACCTATAACTTCCGAGCTAATGCCTGGAAGTCTCAGCAACGTCCGTGTGCTAACGTTTCAAATATGCCTCTATAACATTCAAAAAATACAACCATTACCAAATGCACAATCAGAAATATTTAATAATGCACATGTAGCAATTAAAATGTGTACAATGCATGTTCGTGACATTCCCGACATTATCTCGTAATTCACATCACAAAAGATTTCCCTTTGACTTAGGAAATTATAGGTACCAAAATCACGCAATTTGGACCTCTATAGGTCTAATTATTGATAAAACATAGACCAGAAAACAATTACCCGGTCCCCTCACTTTGACCTAACCAATTCACGTCAATTTATCTCTAAAATTTCTCAATGTCACATAGAAATGAAATTAAATATTTCACGACTCCGATGCCTCGATAATCAGGTCAATAGGATGTCGGACGGAAAATTTATAAAAAAAAGTGGAGAGAGGTCAGTTCAGAAAAAATACATGTCCTAGTCGACTAGTCGGAGGTTGTAGTCGACTAGGTCGACTACAGTGGCCGATTGGAAACTTTATTCTTTCTTCTGCCGATATCTCAACTTTCACAAGTCATAACTCCTTACTCCTTACTCCAAATTGAACAAACTTGATATCAATTTCAAGCTAAAAGAGAGATCTATAAGTTTTGTGAAGGACACAAAAACCAATTTTATCTATAAGGGTGTCAAAAATGCAACCAAAGTTACTGCCTGAACAATGTTTCCCAAAACAGTATACCATTTTGCAAAAATTATAAATTTTCATTCCTTTTGCCAAAAATTCCAGAATTTATTTCAATAGAAAGATCAAAATATGTTCTACAACTTTTATGAATAACTTGGAAGCAAATTCAACCTAGAAATACATCAAATTCTCAGGCAAAGTTTCTACCCACATGTGTCACCCTGAACAGTATACAATCTTCTAAAAATCATAATTCCCTACTCAAGTGTCCAAAAAATCCCTACTTTATACCCATGAAAAGATCAGACAACATACTAAAATTTTCATGAAGGACTTAGAGGCAAATTCCATCTATACCTAGCTCAAAATCTCCATTAATTTGGCTGCCCTGTTTAAGAGTGTTAAGTCACCATAGAACCTAAACCACATCAAAACTTTACAAAATCATAATTTACAA
>JANIHY010000006.1:28060719-28072665 GCA_027479065.1 Erythroxylum brevipes | reverse complement strand
ACTCAATGTTTTTTTTTTTTTTCAAAAAAAAACATTGAGTAAATTGCAGCCTTACTGTCCAGGTGATGCTTCATTTGATGATTGAATAAAGCCTACCATAAATAAACGTTATCAAATGCTTTCAAATCATTTCAGCTTATTAATATCATAAATTCATAGCAGAGACAGAAGATATTACCCCAACTGACATTCATTCATTTTGTAAAGTTTCTTGCACCACCGAGTTAAATGATGATGGCTGCCATAGCATCTCGACAATACTGAGGCCATTTTGTCCTTGATCAAAGTAACCTCAAGATCATTTAGTCACATGGGATGACAATGATGCACAAAACATAAGACTTCCATGATTAAGAAATTGTCATCGTCCGGGCAGAAACTCCAAATCAGCACTGAAAATGACCCATGCAAAAATGGATCTCCCTTGTGAACTTCAAAATTTTCAACACAATTGATTACTGTTGATAACGTAACTATGATTATTCCTCCTAACTTCCAGGGTCAACAGCTATGCAGTGCAAATAATCGTCCCTGCAACCAACGAAAACCTTACCGCCAATCATCACAGGTGAAGAAAAAATGTCTCCTGCAAGCTTCGAGCTAGCAAATTCGTGGACCATATATTTGCTTGGTTGATTTGCCTCTGCCACAACATTAACTGTGACACAAAGCAAATGTATGCTTCCAGAACTTCCACATACGCAAACTAACCTGGAAATTTATGAAAACATAAGTCACAGTTTACATATTTGTATAGATAAGTTTGAGCACATTACCTCTGTAAGGAATGTGAAGAATCAGATATCAGCTGTAAGTGTTCATCAACATAAGCAGAGGCAGTGACTGGATCTCCAACATTGTATTCCCAGAGTAGATCGCCCTTTTCCTGATATGAACCCCAAAATTAAAATGTCCAAACATATTAGGGGAAAGATGATAAAATAGTGCATTCCCTTTTTATGTAATGTCCCAAAGCTGTAATCCCTTCCAACTGCACGTAGGATTTACCCATTTCTCGCCATTTAACATCTAGCTTTACTTTGGGAGGTTACAAATTTACGACAATAATAATTATAGTTTACCTGATTATGTGACCAGTCCGTAAATGAATTGGTATATTTCACATAACAATTTTAGCAGGTTTTGTTTTTCCTCTCTAGGAAAATATTAAAGGAACTGAGAATAATCAGAATGGAATATTATTGTATTAGTTTATTTTCAAAGATCTCATCATTTGTTACCAAACATAGTCCTGCATTCAATATTCAAAATCTGGGAAAATATGACAATAGTTCTTTCTTAATTTTTATTTGAGAACTTCTCAATTCCATCAGATGTGAAAAGGATGAAGACTTTTTCTTAGAACTACAAAGATATAAGCTGAGAGCAAGTAACTCAAAGAAGAAGAAATATAATCCAAGGAATAAATTTTGTTTAATTGTAGAACGATCAGATACAGTTCCGGTCCAACTGTTCCTAATTCACCAGCATTTTACGAGCCATATTTACTGTGGCTAACAGACTCGCAGTTGGACCCATTCATTCACAGGTTCTACCAGTTGAAGTAATAATGGTTAAAACTGTTTAAGACTACAATGAACCAAGTATTAATGAATCGGATATATGTGGCCAACTAACAAGATAGTAATTAGCTAAACTAATATTTGAGAGCAATTTGGTTTTCTGTTATATGCCAAGTTTGTCAACATAACCAGGCCTACAATAGCCTAAGGATTTAAGTGTCCTATCAACCAGTTGACGTTCCAAACATCCCTAATTAAAAATAATCCACAAATTATGCCATCCCAGGGTTGATAACTGCAGTAATGACGAGTGTTCAAGAAATAAGAACTATTAGCATTCTCATTTAGTCTAAGATAATGGACATTATACTCATTACAATGATTTAAGCTTCAGCAACAAGAAGATTTTATTGCATGGGTGCACATCAATTTACCAATTATGATGCAAAGAATAGCTGGTCAAAATTTTTGCTAACAAATAATACTAACTCACCATTTCAAATGAATAAACACTTCCATTCCTCGAACAGATCACAATCTGAAGGGAAAACAAGTGAACATGGAAACATTAGTAATCAGAAACTAATCTGCCCATAGTCCATGTTACTAAATTTTGTTGGCAAGGTCAAGTCTGAAGTCCTTATTCCCATATTCATCTTGTAAATTTTCTTCTCTACCTAGTAAATCAGTTGATCCTTTATTCCCATATCCATCTTGTAAATTTTCTTCTCTACCTAGTAAATCAGTTGATGACTTGTGACTTGACTCTTTCTACATATGAAGAACCTGATGGACGTTGTGAAATTCGTTGATTTCTAATGAATCTGTCTTTCTACACTAGACCCAAGTAGATAAAGAAATTACAGTCAACTGGCTGACGATATCTACATGGATAGTTTACTGTGCTAGGTCATATCAAAAAAGTTAACTGTGCTAGATCACATAAAAAAAGTAAAGTGTGCTAGGTCTCAAAAAAGTTTAAGTGTCCTAGGTCATGTCAAAAGCCCCTAACAATCAATTTCAACAATTCAAAGTATTTAGAAGGTTTTTTGCAGTCTCCAAAATTCAAATCCCATGAAAATTCTGTTCCTTTGTGCCATGCATCAGCCTCCAGGTGTACTAGTGAAACTAGAATTACACACTTCAATTATACTGAAAATGGTTGGGTTCAAAGCTTGAGAACTTGCTACAAAGAAGATGAAGGAAATGCTTCACCTGAGAAGGAAGCACTTTCGATATACAGGCTCCTGCAAATAGAGGACCTCCAGTTCCAGACTGAAACAGAAAAACCAGTCAACAATATGGATTAACTTATCAACAATAAGAGCAATATGCTTGGAAGTACAGTCGTATATGATTAAACCTAATATGAAAGGTTGGAGAACAACAAAGTTCTCATTGCTGCATATGTAATTCAGGACAATACATGATCACAGTGAAAAACACTCTTAACATGTCTAGATTGCAGAGAAAAACAAAAACCGAATTAAAACTTCCATTCAGTATCTATTTTAACATGATTGATCATACAAGTGCATGTGCCTAAATTTAACTGATCATAATTCTTTGCGTTTTAATCCTTCTCTGTAAGAAAACAAGTCTCATTCCATCAAGAAAGTAGTAATTGCTCACTGTTCATAAAAATTAGAGTAACGAATATAAAAATTGCAACAGTGCAATCTTGCTCCCACAATGAATTCAAACACACAAATGGAGCATAAGATCTACATAAGTAAACTGGGGCCTTAATGCAGCTTAAACCTTTTCATGAAAGCCAAACAATGACCCTTCCAATGACACCCAACCCTACCCTCCGACGACCCTTCGACGACTTCCAACCACTATTTCACTCTTCGTCAACACCCAACCCTTCGAGAACACCCAACCCTCCCGACCCTTCTAACGCCACCCATCCCCTCTAACTCTCAACTCTGACCTTAGTCGACACCCAAATTTCCAATTAGAGCCTTCTCGCATTAATCGAAACCACCCCCCTCCCCTTTCCCAACAACCTTTGACACCCAACCAACCTACGACACCTACCAGCCTGTGATCCTTCACATTCTTCTCATCCATCTGACAGCCTCAAACTGACCCTTCTCCTGCCATGCCATACTAGTTCTCTACTACTATTCATTGAACCTTACCTCACATAATACGGAAATGGGAACTCCCGTCTCTACCTAATCCATTCCCCAAGCTGATTCGAAAACCCAAACCTTCAATGTAGCAGACTTCCCAACGTTAGGAGCTCGTGTCAAAAGGAAGCAATAGGAGCCGAAGAAGGTGAAATCTACATGGCGATCCATTGTAGGGGATTCTGGTAACTTAGGCAGACTTAGATGGAGTCCGATGGAGACAAACCGATCCAAGCTCCGTTTGAAGTCTTACAGCAAGGTACTAAGAAGTGGAGTACAACTCTTGTGGGTTTCTTTCCAGAGAAGAGGTTAACTTTTCCAGTTGTTAGCAAGAGGACGAACGCTACATAGAGAAACAAGGGGATGGTGAATATAATGGTAAACGAAGACGAACTCTTTGTATTCAAATTCAACATCGAAGTTGCCAGACGCTGGACCTTGGCACATAATGGGGCATCCAATTCTTATTAAGAACTGACAGCCTGGAGTTCCCTTGTATAGGAGTAAGCTTCAATCCATTCCTTTATGGGTGAACATCCACAAGGTTCCCTTGGAGTGTTGGTCTATAGAGGTTATAAGCTATATTGCTATTAAGATTGGAAAATCCTTAGGGTTAGATGAGAAAGTGCCTTAATGAGAAGGATTGCGTTTGTTTTGCGTTGATGTTGATATATCAAGGAAGCTTCTGAATTCCCTTAGAATCATGAGGTTGGATGAGCAAGGAGAACTTTTAGAAGATTTATTAGGAGTTACATACAAGTGGCAGCAAAAGATGAAGGAAGAGAAGCAAGTTTGGAAAAGAAAAGAGAAGCAAGAGGAGAAGCCAGTAAATGAGGGATGTCCGATTCAAGAGAAGGATACCCTAGTAGAGGGAGAGGCATCACTTGGAGAGCAGAAGTCCCAAAACATGAATCAGGAGAAGATTCAAGTGGTAGGGAATGGGAAACAAGAAAAGAATCA
This sequence comes from Erythroxylum brevipes, assembly GCA_027479065.1. Lineage (NCBI taxonomy): Eukaryota > Viridiplantae > Streptophyta > Magnoliopsida > Malpighiales > Erythroxylaceae > Erythroxylum > Erythroxylum brevipes. The sequence goes on along the minus strand of JANIHY010000006.1, from coordinate 28,068,044 downwards.
AGTGGAGAGTACTATGACAGGGCTTATAACACAAATAGAGGGGGATAATCAACAGTCAAGCAATGGGGAACTGTTCATGAATTTGGCAAGAACTAGTTTGACCGAGAAGGTAACACAAAATATGGGGGACAAGGGAGTAGGACAGGACACAGAGACATTTGGCACTCCATTGATGGAAAGGGGTGAAACTTTTGGATCCAAAAATGATAAAACATCCATAACTGTAGGTTTGAATAGGAAGTGTTGACCATAGATTATTATCATTGATCTTGCATTGAAATTGTTATAAATTATAATTACTCCGATAATCTCTTCTACAATTGAGAGATTTCCTATAGTTAACAGCTAGATTACTTCCTAAAAAGTCCTAGGAATTTTGTATATAAACCTTGTTCCTATGTACACAAAATATTTGGAATATAGATTATTTTTCAACATTCAATACATTCAACATGGCATCAGAGCTCTATCTGATTTAGGGCAACCTTTTTTTTCTTCTAGTTGTTCGCTCCAAACAAGGACTGAACACTTGGCTGAGTATACTCGCCCTAAAAAAATTGTGTTTTTTGTCTCACCACCCACCTAGACTCCTTCAGTTGTGACAGGCGAACCTCACCGTGAAAGACCCGACACCGACGTCACTCCACTCGTCGCCACACACCGCCAAAATCTCTCTGCTGTCGCCGTGCGTGAGTGTCAGGCGTCACCCTCCGACCAGTGTTTCGCCGCCATTCTTTCTCCACTAGTGTCGCCGGCCTCTTGCCTCTCCTCTAGGGGTGTCAGAAGCAGCCTCCAACCTTCTACCAGTACCCTTGCTCTCTTGCATTCCTTCGGTTCTTTTTTTGTTCCTGGTATTTTTCTGCCCATACAGAAGCTATTTTTTGGCCATATTCTATTGACTCTATAGGCATATTTTTTGTTGGGGATTCTGATTAATACTAGAGAAGATGGAGGGAAAGAAGGTAATTATGTCGAGTTCTGATAATCCTCCACTTCAAATTAGTCCCGTAAAACTTGATGGAACTAATTATCTTGCTTGGTCAAGATCCTGTTTGTTGTTCATCAAAGCTAGAGGATTGCAGGGTTACATTACTGATGACAGTAAGAGACTCGACGTCAATACTTCGGATTATAATCAGTGGGAGTCCGAAAATTCACTCGTCATGTCTTGGCTCATAAACTCAATGAAACCGGAGATTGCTCGGACATACTTGCTACTTGATACAGCAGCAAAGATATGGAAAGCTGCTTCTCTGACCTATTCTCAAATAGGTAATAAAGCTCAAATTTTTGATCTTCGTAATAAATTGCATAACACGAAGCAAGGAGATATGACTGTATCACAGTATTTTGCGGAGTTATGTGGGTTGTGGCAGGAATTAGACTATTATCAGGACTTTCAAGCAGAATGCTCAAAAGACGCTGCTAGATTTCAGAAAATGATAGAAGAAGATCGGGTATTTGATTTTTTAGCAGGTCTTAACCCTGAGTATGACCATATCCGAGGAACAATTCTTGGGAAAGATCCTTTTCCATCTGTTCAGCTTGCACATTCTCTAGTACAACAAGAAGAAAGTAGGCGAAATGTTATGCTACATACACCTGTTATGGAAAAAGCAGGATTAGTAGCAAGTTCCACCGAAAAGGCGAAACCTGCAAATACCTCATCTAATAAGGATCACTTACATTGTGATTACTGTGGAAAGTCAAGACATACCCGGGAAACCTGTTGGAAATTGCATGGAAGGCCTAATCAGAGTCGTGGGAAACGAGGTGGCTCCGTGGTAAGGGGTCAGGCTCATTTGGCTGATGGAACTGAAGTGTCCGAAACATCGTTAGCAGGGGGATTATCCAATGAGGAACTTCAGGCTTTAAGACAACTTCTCTCAAAAGCAGACTCTGCTTCCACAGTTGGTGCATCAAACCTTGCCAAATCAGGTATTGAACACTACAATTCTAAAGATAATCCTTGGATTATAGATTCTGGAGCTAACAGACATATGACAGGCTCTCAAAAGAATTTCTTAACATACTCTCATGGAAACAACAGAGATAATGTTAGAATAGCAGATGGGTCTTTCACTCCCGTATCTGGTACAGGTTCTGTTAACTGTACTCCCAATATTACCCTATCTTCAGTACTTCACGTACCTCGTTTTCCTATTAATCTTCTCTCTGTCAGTTCCATCACTAAGGCTCTTAATTGCAAAGTTGAATTTTTTCCTGATTATTGTGTTCTTCAGGACCTTCACACAGGGCAGAGGATTGGAACTGGTAGACTGCAGGATGGCTTGTATGTCTTGGAAGAAGAGCGCCTAACAGTTGCACATCAAGTGTCTTTTGGAAACGATGTGATTAATAAGGAAATCCTACAGTGGCATAGGCGGTTAGGACATCCCTCGTTTTTTGTTCTAGCAAAACTTTATCCAAACTTGTTTAAAAGAACTTCTTTTGATTCTTTGTTTTGTGAAGCATGTGAATTTGCTAAACACACCAGAAGTTCTTATCATTTATCAAGTAATAAGAGTTCTGTTCCTTTTATGACTATTCACTCCGATGTTTGGGGTCCTACTCAAACTCCCTCTCTTTCTGGCCATAGATGGTTTGTGACTTTTATTGATTGTTGCACCCGATTGACTTGGGTTTATCTGATGAAAAACAAGAATGAAGTTTTTTCATGTTTCCAATCTTTTCACAAAATGATTAGTACTCAACATGATGCTAGAATCAAGATCTTACAGTCAGATAATGGAATGGAGTATATGGATGGCAAATTCCGTGCTTATCTGGATTTTAATGGAATAGTTTATCAAACTAGTTGTGCCTATACTAGTGAACAGAACGGAGCTGCGGAAAGGAAGAACAGACACATTCTGGAAGTTGCACGATCACTTATGTTCACAATGTCTTCACCAAAGGACTCTACAATAAACAGTTTCGTAATCTTGTTTGCAAGTTAGGCATGTGCGATATCTATGCACCAACTTGAGGGGGAGTGTTGACTAGAGATATCTATGCATTGATCTGTTATTAATTGTCCCTATAATCTCTCCTATAATTGAGAGATTTCCTATAGTTAATAGCTAGATTATCCTATAGTTAATAGCCAGATTATTTCCTAAATAGTCCTAGGGAGCTTGTACATATAACTTGTTCCTATGTACAAAAATTGTATGAAATACAAATTATCTTCAATCTTGCTCAGATAGTCTTATTTATTTGACCATTACTCGACCAGACATCTCTTATGTTGTTCATACGATTAGTAAGTGCATGCAATCTCCTCAACATCTTCACTTATCTGTTGTCCGACACATCATCCAATACCTACTTGGCACTCCTAATCGTGGCCTGTTTTTTCCCACTGATTCTTCACTACAATTGCAAGCCTACAGCGATGCGGACTGGGTTGGTTGCCCAGACACGAGGAAATCCACTACTAGTTGGTGTATGTTTCTTGGTAATGCTCTTTTCTCTTGGAAATGCAATAAACAAAACTATGTCTCAAAGTCATCTACTGAGGCAGAATATTGTGCGATGTCTGCTTCTTATTCTGAGATCATTTGGCTACGTGGTATTCTCGCTGAACTTGGTTTTCCACTGCTTCAACCAACTCCTTTGCATGCTGACAACACTTGTGCTATTCAAATTGTGGCCAATCCCGTCTACCATGAACGTACCAAACTTGTAGAGGTTGATCGTCATTTCATTCGAGTGGCCTATGATCATCATGTTATTACCTTGCCTCACATTAGTACCAACCTACAGATTGCCGATATTCTTACCAAAACCATGACACGTCAGCGACATAACTTTTTTGTTGGCAAATTGATGCTTGTCCACTTATCAGCATCAATTTGAGGGGGGATGTTAGAAGATTCATGTAATCAATCATTTGCCAACTTGCCGATTTAGTTACCTTATTTGTTAATGTAATTAATGTATTTTTTATGCTTTTTTATTTAGATAGTCAGACCTAAATTAAAGTAGCTGACAAATCTCTTACTTTGTATATTCTTTATTTAGGTAGGACTCCTTGTGTATATATGTAGACAAACTCTTCTCTAATGAGATACGAGTTTTATAACGCAAAATCTTCTGCATTAACATGAGATAATACCACCCTTCTTGGAAGATATATATAAATTTCTATTCATTTAGAACAATAAAAGGCTCCACCTAAGAGCAGAATCTTGTTAGAGAGGAGGTTCATTGAGCCTCGTGTTGTTCATCTATCATTGAATTAAACAATTCTCTGTTGTTAAATATTTTAGGGATTTAATAATTATCACTAAAATAGTGTCTATATATATATATATCTTCTTAATTAGGAATATAGTTATGATGAGATAGGTACTTTACCCTATAAATAGAAATTTATTATATATTGTGCTTACATAAAGTAATAATTAAATTTTATTTCCATTGGCTTTACGGATGTAGACATATGTTTTATAATGAAATTAAAATTGTGTAATTTTTTTGTCATTGGTATTCTTTTACTCTTTTTCAAGTTAGGAAATTAATTTTTTTTATTATAAAGTTTCTCGATATCTAGGAGATTGTTTTATATCCTAGTAGACTGTGTGATCTTAGGAGATTGATTCCTATCCTAGGAGATTGTTTTCTATTTGTTTCCTATACTAAGATGTATATAATAATGTAACTCAAAATCAATTGGAAGAAGATGGATAATTTTCCTGTTCTACTTCGTGTCATGGTATTAGGGTTTTTTTCTTGGGAATTCTTCTTTGAGCAGCCTTTATTGCTGCATTTTTCTTGGGGCTTCATTCTTCTGTTTTCTACCACACCCAATATGTTTGCATTCAAAATTACGATTCCCAAGACAAATGAAGGTTTGAATAAAGGAGTTTTTAATAGTAAGGAGATTGAAAAACTGAGGAATTTATTGCGATCTCTTAAGAAGCCTTTTGGAGCTGGTTCTTTGGTTCTTTCAAGCAAGCCTTTAATTTCTTACATAAATGCCTCAAACAAGTATTATGTCAATGCTTGGATAATTGACTCCAATACCATAAAAGTATATGACCCACTCTTCTCATTTTCTTTAGACTTATATTGCATACCCTAGTAACAAGAAGATCTTAGTGGCCAATGGTTCTTTAGCTATTTTGCAGAAGTAGATGTATATGTTAACACGTTCTCCCTGCCTAAAAAAACGTTCTACATGTGCTAAACCTATTAGTTAGTTTTGTGTCTGTCAAAAAACTTACACATGACGTTAAATGCTATGCAATCTTTTCTTATTCTTATTGTGTTTTTTAGGACTAAAACTTGGGGAAGAGCATTGGACTTTCTAAGGGAAGGAAAAATCACTATCATCTTAAATCTTCTAAAAAATTGTAAATAATTCGTCCATGTCACTTCTTAGTACTTCCTAAAGATGCCAGTTAGCTTTACCATTTACACCGTGGTCATCCGTCTTTTAAAGATTTAAAAGTCATATTTTCATAGTGGTTCAAAGGATTAGCTGTTGATCTTTCATTGTTCAATTTGTGAATTGGCAAAACATACTCGGATATTCTTTCGTATTCGTACTAAAATAAGTCCTCATTCTTTTCATTTGATTCATGGTAATATCTAGGTTCCCTCTATTATTCCTGATATTTTTGGGGCACATTGGTTTATCTCCTTAATTGTATTCAAGTAATATGGTTCTTCTTACTTAAACAAAGATTTGATGTTGACACTGTTATTCCTAATTTTCATTTTGTGTTTCAAAACAATTTGGGGTTAAGATTAAAAGCTTTAGGTTAGACAATGCTAGAGATTACTTCAATCATATTTTCTCACCCTACTTTCGAAAATAGTAAATTATTCATGACTCGTCATGCATTGACACACCTATCAAAATGGGATAGTCGCCAAGAAAAATGAGCATTTACTTAATTCGACTAGAGCTTTACTTCTTCAAAGGAATGTTACTAAATCCTATTAGGGGTAGGCAATTCGAATTGTCACACGTATGATAAATAACTTCTATCATGTTTGTTAGACAATAAAAGTCCCATAAAAAACCTTAGTACCTATTATATCGACTCAAAACCTTAAACATGCTTATTCCTAGGATATTTGGTTGTACTGCTATTTAATGTATCTTTCTAGGTTACTCACCTATAGAAAACGCATACAATTGCCATAACCCTTTTTTTTTTTTTACAAAAGTTTTACAACTCAGCAGATATAAAAACCTTAGTACCTATTATATCGACTCAAAACCTTAAACATGTTTATTCCTAGGATATTTGGTTGTACTGCTATTTAATGTATCTTTCTAGGTTAATCACCTACAGAAAACGCATACAATTGCCATAACCCTTTTTTTTATAACAAAAGTTCTACGGCTCAGCAGATATCACTTTCGCTAAAAACAAACCATAATTTGACAAGTTTTATCTTTAGGAGGACATTAATGATGGAAGATAGTACTTTTGAGTCTTTGAGCCACTTGACCTTCCTCTGTCCGTCTTAAACTCAAATCTAGCCTCTATTGTGTCCGTCCCAAACTTTCACCAGCCCCTAGTCTTATATATGTCTATGTCAGTACCAGTTGAGGCTTAATCTCCAAAAGTGCGCCTTTGGTGTCACATCAGGAAAACTGGAAGAGTTTCTCAACAGTCAAAGAGCTAGAGAGGTCGACCCTAAAAAAAAGGCCCCCGTTAAGAAATGACCCCATCTAGAAACCTGCAAGAGCTCAAATCTCTCCAAGGAATGTTTGTATTAAAATATACAACGGTTTATTTCCAATTTATCAGGAAGATGCCTACACACTTTTGAAAGCCTGAAGGAATATTTACTAAATACTAAATTCCTTCAAAAAAACTTGTCTTGTCTTGTGTCCATTTGTGCTACTCAACATTTTCTAAGGTATTCACAAGTTTATTATCGACGAGCAACAGTTTCAGATTTGAAACCAGTCCAGGAATTGAACTTGAACTATGGAAATGAGTTTGACAGTAAGATTTGATCTTCTTTTACATACACAATTAGTTGAAACACCATCAAATGACTCACATCTTCCTATGTAGGCCACTGTAAACATTATTCCATTGTGTCACTAAAACAAGTGACACCTGCCTACAAAAATTTCATTGCAAGTCTAAATACTATTTCTTTTCCTAATACCATTTTAAGGCAGCATTATCAAAAAGGGAGTGTGGGAATGTGTTATGTCTCTGAGAACAGGATCGAGTTATCGGGCGATTGATCGAAAAATCAAATTCAACTTCGTTCCCTTTGTTGCGATTCCTTTGTCGACCTATTTTGGATAAATTTTCAGACTCATTCAAGGGAGACTGACACCTTAG
>JANIHY010000006.1:28017598-28039674 GCA_027479065.1 Erythroxylum brevipes | reverse complement strand
TTCACCTTACTTTGACATGATATGAAATCCCTATGATTATAGGGTCTTTACTTATTGGTTGTGAATGTTATAGAATTGTATGTATGTGTATCGATTGATCGAATTGCGATTGTGTATGAATGTTGGGATCGGGTCCGCAGTTTAGGAGCCCGGCACGGATGCAGCCCGAGGGGCCGTCTCGGGAATGGGGATCCGGGGTCCGGGCCCAACAGTGTCAGCCTCAATAATGGAAGAATTGCCTAGATGCTAGGAGGGAGAACAAGATGAAATTCAGTGGCTACACGATAAATCAAGGTGGTTCAGTACCAAAGCATGCAAAATACCTTTGCAGAATCTGTAGAACACAAGGTTGGAGTGGACAGAGCTAGCATGGAACAATGACATCCATCCATGGGAATCAATGAAGGGTTGCTTACGAGGGATAGGATCAAGTTCTCCATAAACACAATGCACTGTAAGTATGAAAAATCTAGAGCATCTTATAACTAATAGTAGTTATACCAAGCAAGTATAGGAGTGGATGCAGTCATGCAGATTAATCTCAACTTAGACAGACTAGTGGACTCTTGGAGTGAAACTGTTAATTGGTTGGGGAACCTTTGAGTGTATAATGCAGCTAGTCTTAAAACAATTAAGTTGGGCAGTTTTGGTGTACTACATTTGGAAGGAGCATGATTGTAGAATTTTTAGACAACAAAGCCGAAGCATTGAAATGGTTTTTCAGGACATTTTCCTCCATTGTAGATTGGCCATGTTAGCGAGAGGAATAGTTGTTAATCTGTCAAGTAGTATGAAGAGATGATGGGGCTTGGAGTAATATTGGTTTATGTGGTCTCAAAAGTACCCCTCAGATAACAAGATGTAGACGATTACTAGGAACCACTACTCTTTGTAATCTAGACTTTTTGGATTATCCTTAACCTTTTGTATTCTAGCTGTAATTATCTTTAATCAATGAAATCTTTAATTTTCAAAAAAAAAAAGGAGTAAAACTCTATTGCAAAATTTAGTAGTCCTACATGCTAAAATCTTTTCATTATTTTTGCTTGCATATATGTGTATAGAGAGAGATGGAAATTAAATAGAATGAAAGAGACAAATAGATAAACCATACATTTATATTCATTTGCAAAAATATTTATTTTTTACTCTTAAACAATGCATGAGAATATATTTATCCTTATAACTAACAAAGGATATATATTCCATTGAATAACTACATGTATAAAAATTCCTATCTAGGCTTGAGGATATTATCTTGTACAGATAAACCAATAATTTTATCTGAAATTTAAATATCAGAAATATATATTTATTCCTTTGTAAACATATGTTCTGCTACTTCTAAATCAATATGAAATATTACAGACCCTAACCTAGCTTATGAATAGTAATTTCAGAAGCACTAAAACATTCTAGGATTTTCTACATAAAGCAAACCAAGTGCCAGATAGAAAGGTAAAAGATAAATGTCCATAAAATATAAGAAAGGCGTACCTTCCATAAGATAGATCCACTCATATCCAACATGACAACATTACCATCTACCAAACAACAAACAACTGTCGAAAGAAGAAGAAAAGAAAATAAATATATATTGGTGATTACTCAGAGATCCCATTCAAAGGTTCAACCAAATGAAACTCTACAAATCACCTACCATTCCCATAGGGAGACAATGAAAGAGACCCAAACACCGGTACCCCTAGCTCATGCTTCCATAGAGTACAAAATTGTCGATCCTACATTTTTTAAAAGACAATATTTAGAAGAGCACTTAATCTATAGAAACATAACAAGGAGAAGGAAAATGATGTGTGAATTGTACAAGTGTGTGTGGATTTATTTTCGCTCACAAGCATCTAAATTACTACCAGTTTTTGTCAAGACACCATAAAAATCAAAAAGTTAATCTATTAGGTGAGGCCCAAGAATGGATCATCTATTACTTGAAGTATAGATAAATATGACAAATCACATCCATTAGAAACAACAGTAGCACAACTTGAACTCAAGACCTTTAATAACACTAGAATCTGATAGCATGCCAAGAAGCCACTCAACCTAAAAGATTAAGATGTTACGTGAAGTTAAAGAATGGATCATATATAGTGTGGAAACCACAGACAGGCAGCACCTTAAAAGGTTTCCTTTAGAGGATTGGAGATTTAGCATACCTTGAAGAAAGATTCACAAAAGAAACTTTGAAGACAATCGAACTAGGAAATCATGCACAATGACACTCATGACTTAAAGGGCACCAACACCAAAGCAAAGAGCATGTTACTTCAATAGTAAGGGAAAGAGCTCCCAGATTGGTGTATTAACTATTGTTCCAAGGCAACATATTTTGTTAGTTTCCAGTATTGGACATAAAATAGACATAACAACATTCTCCAAAATTAATTATGAAAAGGCAATTGAGAGAGAGGTTTACAACCAATCTGTAAACAGGGACCAAGGAGTGCATCATTTTCAGAATAAAACAGAAATGACACTTGCCATTTGATGAAACAAACAGATAAGTGAAACTAATTGCGGGAATTGGTCCACAGACCAACTAAAGAAGGCATCTCATTTTTTCTCTTTTGCGATGTTTATGCTTCATGAATAGTTCGGGCTGCATAACACCAGAGGTGTAGATTTATGTTAACTGTCTTCTTTGGCAGTAGACTCTGTGCTAACCAATAGCACCAACTGTCATAATCATCCAAGAAAAGCAAATTGTTTTCTTGTTTTTATTTTTTGCAATTTCTTAGAGCCAAAACAGTCCTTTCTTTGGACAGTCCTTCCTCCAAACAAAGAACTGTTTTATCTAACAATGTATCAGAAATTGCTAAACTTTCAGTAAGCATGGACACTATACAATAGCTGTGGATGTAGAATTTGGTCTAAGATTCAGATACCTTTATTAAAACAGCCGTCACACGACCACTAGTAGAAGCCACATAAAGTATATCATGCACCTAGATAAAGGGATTTAAACATCAAATAAGTGAAAAAGATCATGAAGCAATTTCAATACTTAAGTAAGTAGCAACCACGTGAATTTAAACCCTTAACTGAATTTCATTCAACAGATTTTAACATTAACGCTAGCAATTACAGAATAGGCAAAGTGACATTAATAATGTAAAATTCCATATAATTTGTTGAAAGCAAGAACAATTGTATAAACTCAATACAATATTTATGATAAGTGTCCATCCTAAAATCTAGCAATCCATTATCATGAAGAATTTATCTTCTATATTAGACTTTCATTCTGTTATATGTTCTTCACGATACTACTGACTATCAAGAGTAATGTAGAAGTATAAAAATCAAAGAAAGTATACATTTGATGCAAGGGGAAAAAAGAGCACAAAGTAACCAATAATGTGTATGAGGAAAATATTCATCAATTGCTAAATATGCACAAATTTAAAGGACGTGAGATTTAGCAAAAACAATGCACCCACAATAAGATAATGAAAAACAATGCACCCACAATAAGATAATGAAAAGCAATGCACCCACAATAAGATAATGTAGACAAATTTTAACAATATGCCAAATGATATGCAAAAACAATCTTCAATTTACTTTTCAGAAAAACAATCTTCAATTTATGGCATAGTGAGATGGCAGATCTTTTCATAGAAGCAATTGCCAAGACTAAATTAGACTAAACAAGGACAAAACATGACACCAAGCAATATATAACACATTATAACAAGGAAAACTGAGTCATGTATTTAGGCGTTCAACATTTACCTCATCAACTGCTGGTGATCCATATACACTGCCACCACAGGGAAGCTTGTAGATACATAAATGGTTTTCATAATCAAGGGCATATAGATTATGATCATGTGAACCACACCTACAATGATTTTTATTGAAGATAATTCTCTATTCACAAGTGCAATGATAAGAAGTTAAAAACATTACTGATCAAATTCCACTTCATTCACTACCACACAGAATTCCTCAAAGAATTATTGGTATTTTTTCAGATTTATATAAGAAAAAAGAGATTCAAAGGCTTCTAGCTAAGACGGTTCTTCAAAAGTACCTGGACCATTTGCTCAAGGTACAGAACCACAAATGGAAATACATCCTTCACTAAGATTCTGTTAATAGTTGTAAGAAAGTTACAGCAAAAGTTTCGGTGAACCAGCGATGTGCTAATCTAACTTCTTAAAAATTCAGGAAATAGGAACACTAAGGCAGGATTTGTTCCGATCAAAGGGAAAAGAACCTAGGCCTGCGGGAAGGGAGAGGGCTGGATCATACCCTGCTCCTTAACATTGATGGTTTTGAATCTGTATTTCATGTTTCTTGATCATCTCGAAAGAAGTTTTAGTAAGCAAGGGTCTCGCTCTGGATTTCATTTGATTGAATCGGTTCTCCCATGATCAAACTCAATTATTTGTATATTTAGATTTAAACCAGAACTCAGAAGTCTTAAGTTCTTGCAATGAACATAATGAGAGTACTATTGCTGACACTCGTCCACTGGAGAGGCTTCAAAGTGCTAACAGCAGAGTCACTTTTAAATCAACAGTTCATCTTGTTAAGAATTTTCAATTTCTGCCTGCAAAAACCCTATCAATTTACCAAGTACACTAATAAGGAAGTATACTTCATGGTTTTTGTGTCTTAATTCATAGTTGTTGCCAAAAACAAAAAGAACATCAGTATACATTAGAAAGATATACAAGAACTCAGTATAATGCTCACAACAGAAAATAATCCGGGCATTAGTTGACAAAAAATAAAATGCCAAATTATTACCAGATCAACTTCCTGCATAAATCCACATACGGCTGGGACTTTACCTTCAATTTTGGGAAAGACAAAGATACTTAGACATCAAGAAAGAAATACTTGAAAATGAGCGGTACAAATCTATAGAACTGGCATCTCTTCAAAAAAACTAAAAGTTTAAGTTAAATTAGCTTTGATACTATTTGGAAGTAGAAATAAAGGCGCAAGAGAAGAGAGAAAAATATACACATTGGTTTAACGTGGTTTGGCTGTAAAAGTTTACTTCTACAAGCACAAACACTGCAAGGATACTCAGATGCATTTTTCACTAGGTTTAGTTTTGTAACATCAGTAGTAGTAGAACAGCTAGCAACTTCAGTGCTTGGGAGCTAAGGAGCTAAGGCATTTGAAAGACATTAGTAACTGGACCGAGGAGATATAAATGTTTGTATATAGTTGTAAATAATAGTTGTAGATATTAGCAGAAACACAAACAGTATTATTTGTCAATTATGGAAAAGGAATTAGCTGTAATTATGGTTCTAAATTATACACCTCTGTTAAAAGCTGATTTTATGCAACCCTGTTGAAGGCTGATTCCATGCCTCGTCAAAAGGCAGATGTTGCCTTTTGGACAGCTATGGATTTCAAAATATTTCCTTAAAAGGATATGTTACTGAAGATACTATTTTAAAGGGCCAAATTCAAGTGGCACTTCGTATATGATGAGAATTATCCATTGAGAGAGCACAAATTTTGGCCCAAAGTTGTCCAAGTTGTCAAGGAAAAAACTTCAGTGTTCACATACAAGTGCATGTGTGTGAGTGTGAGGGAGAGAGAAAAAAACTTCAGGCTAAACATGGACAGTATGAAGCCCATGTGAAATTGTACTTCTGAAGGACAAGGAAGCTAACACAAGTTATCCATACAACTAAGCATATAAGACGAGTAATTAGCTTCCAAAATGACACATGAGAAATAAAATGTACAACACCTATATTGCAACATTACTTAAGACATCAAAAGAACAGCAGGTAAATGTATTTGGAGCATGGGCTACAACTCAAGAACTGACCTTTCAAATAATAAAACAGAAGGAACAAGGATATCCAGTGTCATACCTGACCAGATGTTTCAAAAATCCAACAGACATTGCCACTGAAAAAATCTAGAAAATAAATTTTCCCTCTGTAGCATCCAACTACAACCTGACAGATTATCACATAGCGAAAAGATCAAAACAGGTCTAATGGCGACAAAAAACATGCAAATTGACATGATACCTTAAACTTAACAAGAACAACCTGAGAAAAATCACCAGTAATTGCTGCTGAACATTCAATTCTTCCTTCTAGTTTGGCTTCCCATTGGACAGACCCACTACAGAAAATTGTATTTAGGAACAGCACCTTAATTAAAAAATGAAAATTTCACCCTAACAAGAAATTACAAAAGCTTTTTCTTCATACATCAAAAGTATTCACAAGGTAGGTAAAAGCATCCTTGTCAACTTCAGTATTAAATTTCTACCAACCAGAAGCATCGGAAGTACAATGACTTGGTGGATCACGAAGCAGAAAAATCTCAAAGTCCAAAACATGCCAAGTCCGCAGCCAGAATGAAAAGCAATGGGTTCAAACGTTATGAGAGTTGATGGGAACATAAATCCCCTTTTCATTTTTGTATGTCGAATCCACTAGAGATCTACTATGATCTTTACTTTTAAGTGCAATATCATAACTAGCAGTTACTAATATTTCCATCAAGCTGGTGAATAAATACTTCCCATTTCTATTTTTATATTGCACTTAAATTCTCTAAACTATGTCAATAGGAGAAGCAAAAACAATCAAACTAGAATCATAGAAAGACCACTCGACCATATTTTATTGTTTGTCCCCTATTCCTTTTTTTTTCTTCTCTTTATTAAATTAATAGTAGGAACTCATAATAGTTTAGGGAAACAGTAAGATGATACAAACTGCAGACCAACAATGGCTAGCGAAGTTAATGATGATGAGCAAACAAAATTTAACGGCGAAGAGTGAGTAAAGACAGATTAAGACAGAAACTGAGAGCAACCAACAGACTAATGGCATTAAGTGCAATTCACTGGAGGAGAAGCACCACTTAATATTATTCTTGAACAGTGGTGGCGATACTTGACACACCGAAAACTAGAAAAGAAGAAATATTGAAGTACTTGATATTCCATTATAACTTTTTAAAATTCGTTAATTCCATTATAACTATTTTATACAGGATGCACATAATAGTAATACCAAATACTAAATCTTTAAGATTTTTAGCACGTTCATTTGAAAATGAGTATTTCATAGTTTTATATTACAAATTCGAGAAGTGATTCCTATACATAACCCTTTGTTTTAATTCCTTAAGTATAAATTCCAGCCCTAAATTATAAATTCCAAAAAAACTAAACACTTCCAACAATCCAACATTTACAATATATACACTTTTTCAACAAAACGTTCAACCATAAGCACGTATTATCCATCCATCCACCATCAATTTGATAAAAAATTTTAACTTCAGCTATAGTTACTAAACAAAATGCGCACAGAAAGCTACTTAGTAATGAAGATATGAAGAGTTGATCTCGCAAATTTTTAAGAGGGAGGACAAAATTGAATCTTGCCTTAACAAGTTAGAATTCCTATAGGGTATAGGCAAAACACAGAAGATCAACAATTGATGATGAATTTGGAGAAGATGAAAACAACCAATACTCTTAAGGACTAGAACAATATAAATTGCTGAACAAAATGTTACGGAATAGCTACCAAAGATTCATGGGGAAACCAAAAAACAAAAAGATTATTTGACTTTACTATAAATATTTGGTGAATACTTGTGATTTCCTTAGAGATATCATTAGAAAGGCACTGGTTGAGATTACCAATTTTTTGGGCAAACTATATACACATTTAATAGATTAGACAAATAACAATATGAAGTATTGAGTATAGAACAGCTGCCATATAGCAAAGAAATAAGACCAACTCTCAAATACATATATAATTGTTAGAGATTAAGATTTGATTAAGGGGATTTTTGGGGAATATGATTTCTCTATGGAATTGTTCAAGTGTGAGCAAGGATAGAAGAACCACACCAAGTACTTTTCAGAAATCAAGAAGCTATTTGTATATCATTTAGCAGCCCAATCGATAACAACAAATAAGGATCAACTTCTGAAGGAAAGAGACGAGTTATTCATCATGAGATACTTAGTTGGCTTAAGACCAGAATATGAACCAATTCAGGCGAAGATAGTAGCACTAAACTCTCATCACTCGCTGAGATATATTCACAAGTATCTCGATCCTTGAAGGGAACAACACAAGAAAGTGTTGGCAAGTCTACTCTAACTGTTCACAATAGTGGAAGAGGCAATGAAGATCGAAGTAGCAGTGGTGGTCATGGAGGAAGGGGTACAGTAGGCCAAAGGAAATGTGACCATTGTGGCAAGGATGGCCATGTTCGGAACTATTGTCGGGACTTACATCCAGAGTTGAGCCCAAAGCCCCCTCAGTTTGCTAATATTGTGGAGACTTTTGATGGTTTTGCCTTAACAAGTGGAAACAAGGTAATTTCTGAATAAGAATATGCAGCTTTTCTCCAACATCAAGCAACTAAGCAAGCAACCAAACCATTAGCAACAGTAAGTTGGTGCGAGTCTGGTATAAGGATAATATGATCAAGAAGTTTTGGGTTATCTGAAACATGATCAATGGCTACTAAATCTGTAACCCAAGGTTTAACAAAGGATACAAACTGTGTGATTACCTAGGTGAGCAAATGACTAGTATAAGTGGGGTTGACACTGCATTTCCTTCTCCTTCAATGACATTCCTGACAACACTATATATTCAAAAATTTTCGTTTAACTAAATGTATATTAGTAAACATAACAAATCATTGAATTGTTTTATCTGTTGTTTCCCTCATTCTATTGTTATCCAGGATTTGCAGGCAAAGAAGATGATTGGAGGAGGGCATGAATCTAGGGGTCTCTATTATTTTGATAGTTGTTCAACCGCCTGCTCAGTTGTTGCTTCACCCCTCCAAATCCATAATCACCTTGGTCGCCAATCCATCCAAAAATTAAAAAAACTGATTCCTAATTTAAACTCAAATCTTCATCTAGATTGTGAGTCTTGTCAACTTAGGAAACATCATCATGTTGCCTTTCCATCTAGAGTTAATAATAGAGTCAAAAGTCCTCTTGTGTTAGTTCATTATGATGTTTGAGGTCCATCTCGTGTTACCTCAAAACTTGGTTGTCGTTACCTTGTTTTTGTTGATGATTGGTCTAGAATGACTAGGCTATATCTAATGAAAGAATGTCCCGAATTGTTTTCTATTTTCCAACCCTTTTGTTTTGAAATCAAGCTTAATTTGGTTGTTTTGTTCGTATCCTCATAAGAGATAATGCGAAAGAATATTTTTTCGAATCCTTTTGAGTCTTACATAAAAAATTGAGGCATGATTCACTGATCTTCTTACTCTCACACACCAAAACAAAATGTTATTGCTAAAAGAAAAATCAGGCATGTCATAAAAGTTGCTCAAACCTAAGAAGGTTCTCAAGGAATTTTCGCTATCTTATTAACAGAATGCCATCCACCACTCGTAAAGGTTAGATCCCTCATATCTTTATGTTTCCTAATAACCCCTCTTTTCCTCTTTTGCCTCGTATCTTTGGATGTTTCTACTTTGCTCACAAGCTCCAGCCAAGAGTCAACAAATTAGCTCCATAAGCCATCAAGTGTATCTTTCTCAATTACTCGAGGTCACAAAAGGGCTATCGTTGTTACAGCCTCTCACTTAAAAGATTCTTTGTGCGCAGATGTGACATTCTTTGACAGCACTACATACTTTCATGAGAATCAAGATTCCAAAAGCTTCCATCATTGTTGACCCTCACGTTTTGACAACTCATCAGATAATTCGCCTAAAAGTTCAGCCAATTCACCTACAAATTTTGATCCTTCTTATCTTCATCAAATGTCTCAATCACATTTGCAAGTTTATTCCCAATGACCTCGACAAATGGTAGATAGTCATTCGGATGAGCCCTCTTGATCCAGCTCTCGCAAAACCCCTATCCTTTCTCCTTTGATAAACATAACGAACTGCTGGCCTTGGCCCATCACCTCTCCTCCAACTCCTAATATGTCACCTTTCCTCCAACTAATAATATGTCTCCAGATCCCAAAAACGGTGAACTAGACTGGCCTATTGCCTTAGAGAAAGGCAAACGATCATGTACCAATCATCCGATTTTTAATTTTGTTTCTTATAACAATGTGTTCCCCTCCTTTTGTTCCTTTTTATCAAACCTGAATTCTGTGTCTATTCCTAAGAGTATATCAAAGGCTATACAAAACCCTGGGTGGAAGTAAGGTATGCAAGAGAACATAGATCCTTTATGGTCAAATATCACCTGGAAGCTTGTTAGTCCTCCTTATGATGCCTTAATTGTTGGTTGTCAATGGTTATATACCATTAAAACTCTTGTTGATGGATCTATTAAAAAGACCACCTTGTTGCCAAAGGATACACACAAGTCTATGGTATTGATTATTATAAAACCTTCTCTCCTATGGCAAAGATGGCATCATTTCATATTTTTATCTCCTCAATAGCAACTTATTCTTGGCCTCTCTACCAACTTGACGTAAAAAATGCATTCCTGCATGGTGATTTAGAAGAGACAATCTATATGGAGCAACCTCCAAGGTTTGGTGCTCAGGGAGAGTCTGAGAAAGTGTGCCTATTCAAGAAATCATTATATGGAAGTGGGCCCTAATATGGAAGTGGACGGAGCCCCAACGGATCAGGGCTTTCCTTTGGTTAATGAGCAAGAAAAAGCTTCTGACTAACCAACAAAGAGTGATACGCCATATCGCAACGAATGGCAGGTGTCACACATGTGGGCAAGAAGAGACCACACTCCACGTCATCTGAGACTGTCCAAGAGTGCAGGCTTTTTGGTGGAAATTTCCCTCGATAACAGTGGATACAGCCTTTATCAACAAGACGTGGAAGTATGGGTGAAATCCAACCTGATGAAACACTCCCAGGTGTTGCAAAAGGACTGGGCTACTATTTTTGGAATCGCCTACTAGATGTTATGGCATTGGCGTAACAAAAGCCTGTTTGAAGATAACTTTGTTTGGCCGAAAGATGGTACGAGAGCAGTTATGGAGTATGTAGAGTGGATAGTCAGAGCAAGGGCGGTGGAAAGCTGTGTGTTTTCGGCACAGGGTTTATCAGTCCAAACCACCGTAGGACTGGGTCAAACTTAACATGGATGGAGCGGTTAAATAAGGGTCGTCCATCGCTACAGCTGGGGGTTTAATTCAGGATTGGTACGACCAGTGGTGCGGTGGGTTTATAAAGCACATCGAACAAAGATCACCGCTAGCTGCCAAACTCTGGGGAATCCACTCGGGCCTCACCTTGGCTTGGTCGCTTGGGTACTGCCAAGTCATTATCGAAGTGGATTCCTTAGAAGTCATCAATATTCTATCCTCTTCAAGTATTGAGTTTTCTGATAATTTTGTTTTGTTGACAGGTACCTATGGGCTAATCTAACGAGATTGGAGGTACAAATTCAGCACGTGCATCGCAAAAGAAACCAGTGCATGGATAACCTAACCGCTCTCACAATCCTTGCCAACCCAGACATGCATTACCTTCAGGAGCCATCGATGTCAGTAGTGGAGTTCATCCACCGGGATCAGCAAGGCGCTTTGTACCGCAGAACAATGCAATAGTTTATTTTATTTTCAGTTTTTCACTGTACCAAAAAGAAAAAACAATCTCCTATATCATGGTTTGGACGGTTCAGTTCAGTTGTGAATAAATTTGGTCTCAAGCAATGTGGAGTAGACCATTAGGTGTTCTATGAACACATAAGATTAGGTAAAATTCTATTGATCGTATATTTTGATGATATTGTTATTATTGGTGATGATCAAAATGGAATTCATAGATTAAAGGAATTCTTGCAACAACAATTCAAAACAAAAGATCATGGTTTATTGAAGTATTTTTTAGGAATCCAAGTTGCAAAATCTGAAGATGTATTTGCCTCTCCTAACACAAGTACGTTCTAGGCCTTCTAGAAGAAGCTGGCTTGTTGGGATGCAAACTAGCGGATTCGCCAATGAATCCCAACTCAAACTTGATGCAAACCAAGGAGAACTCTTAAAAGATCCAGGAAATTATAGGAGATTGATTGGGCAATTAAACTATCTTACAGTTACTAGGCCTGACATCTCATTTAGTACAAGTGTGGTGAGTCAATTTATGAATCCCCTCGAACTAGCCATTGGAATGCAACTATTTGAATATTGAAATACCTCAAGCACAATCATGGCAAAGGACGTTTATATAAGAACCATGGTCATTGTCCAATCCAGGCCTACAGTGATGTTGATTAGGCTGGTTCTAGGACTAATGGCAGTCTGATTTCATGGAAAAGTAAGAAGAAACAATTGTTTCTTGTTTACGTGCAAAAATAGAATATATAGTCATCACATATATGATCCGAGAACTTGTCTGGGTAAAATATATGTTGCAGACACTTGGATTTCAACAAACTCAACCTATAGAGCTAACGTGTGATAATCGAGCAGCCATTTACACAACTTTTAATCTAATTTTTCACGAACGGATAAAGCATATTGAGATAGACTATAACTTTTTCAAAGATAAGGTGCAACAAAATGTGATAACAACCATTCAAGTGAAGCCTGTGACCAGTTGGCTGATCTACTTACCAACTCTTTGGTTGGAAGTCGTGTAACACGACTATGTAACAAGCTTGGAGCTTATGATATATATGCTCCAACTTAAGAGGGAGTGTTAGAGATTATGATTTGATTAAGAGGACTTTTGGGGATCACAATTGTGATTTGATTTAGAGAATTTTTTGGGATTATAATTGTAATTTACCTTATATGAATTAGTATATAAAGAGAGGGGAAGCTATTGATTTCTAAAAACTCTCACTATCCCTCTTCTCAATTTCTCTCAATTCCTTATTCATATCATATACAAATATGGAGTAAAGGATGTTTTTGAAGGACAATAAAAGGAAGTACCAATTTCTAAAGACGAGATTTATACAAGTAACTCCCAAAGAGAGACATGTATGACAACATAATCATACAGGTCAACTTTCATCAATTTGAGAAGCATAATGAAGAATAACATTAAGCATTCAAGTGTTATAGTAGTTAATCACTTAATTATTTTTTTAATAGTTTAAAGGTTTATTTTCCTTAATGGTAAGTTTTAGACTATTTTGTGTATCCATCAATTCTTTGATAAAGAGCTCAATTAGTATTAGGGTTATTTTTTTAATTTGCTCAATTATGTTAGCATTAATAGCTCTTAAAAGAATAAAGTTAACTCCACATTGTCAAACCAAACTCTAGCAACAGTGATGAAACAAAGAGAGACCATGAGACACAGGTCGTGATTTCAATAGCAGTCTTTGTCAGTGATTGATCCCAACAGTTGTGGGGATTTTTTAGCTTCACCCAACTCTAATACCATATGAAAGTAATATAAATAAGAAAGGGTAAAGAAGAGCAACACAAAATTTATTCCCACATATGAATAGATTGTGTTATTAATTAGGTTTATCCCATCTATACAAGTAATACAAGCATTTTTAAATAGCCTATCTAAACTATTCTATTATATGATACACATTATATTAGTAGGTACATAATGATAATACTAAAAATTAATTTCTGAGATCAACAATTTCAAACTTAAAGAGCGATTCCTAATTTCTTTTGACATATGATAAGGGTGGATCCTAATTCTATCCATTTGTTTTAACTCCTTATTTATGCCAAACCAATATTCTAAATTCTAGTTTAACTAAAATTTTCCAGTAGTCCTAGAATTACAATTTATACTTGTTATTAACAAAGCACTAGCATATTCTTTGTCCTTCCTACATCAACTTTATGATGTTTACCATCAAATCAATCGTAATCACTACAAGCCTGCATCAGGCATTTGCTACAACCCAAACAAAAGCCCTCTCATATTGTATTAATTAAAGCATACGCCTTACAATTTAAATACCCCGAAAAAGTTCCAAAAATTTGATCTAACTTAAAAATCTGAAATATTTGTTATGTAGTGTCCATTCAAACAATTTACATGATATGAGTACGATTTGCAATATAGTGATGAATGATAGACAAATGGATAGGAGTAATGACTATAATCAATACTCTATGGAATAGGCATTCTTTCTTGCACAAAATGAAGTTTACCTTTTGACATTTATACAAACAAACTTTTGTGCATGGGATCCAACAAATAGATAGGCATCCTGGTCTTTTAAGACCACAAGTGGCGATGCGTCAACGCAAGATTCCATGTCAACTTTCCACAATTCTCGCATGCAAGGGTCTGTTCTACTTTTTGAATATTCTGTTAATCTAATTACTTGACATTCATTGCCCAATCTACTCTTTCCACCATATAAAACCTTATTGCACCGACTGAAAGAACATGACATTGGAACTGAAACAGACCAAGTACATTCATTTATAGTAGCAACACATTTTGAAGGGTTGTGTTTCTCCGTATCACCCTTAAATCGTTTGGAATGTATAGCATGTTCCTCACTTTTCTCATGAGATTTCTTTAAACTCCACTTGTGTGATTCGAGACTAAGAAGATCAGGACTCCTAAAACTCACTGCCTCTAGCATATCCCTATTATCTGCTTTCAGATCCGATTTCAAAGTACCATAAGTGTTGACATCAGTTCTGTAAGACTCCTTTTGATCAATAAGAGCAATGTGAAGTTTGGTGGGAGTATGAAAGTTGTAAATCATTCTCATATCAATTCCAAGATTATAACATAAATGAGCTGCAGAAATGGAATCTCCTCCCATGATAAAGAAATCCGTGTCATCAGAAACCTCTTGAACCAGCAAAGTGTCACAAAACGCCTGTCCGAAAATCATAAAATAAATATAACTTTGTTGATAGGGGCTTGAAGTCAGGAAGATATTAATTAAAGGGTTATTCGTCCTCTAACTCAATAGGATCATTAACGGAAACCAAAATGTCTAATTAGGAGAACCAATGCATGTAAAGTGATTACTTTCAAGTATAATACATGAAGGCTCCCAAAAAGCATGTGGGCAAGTTGGCCTTGAAAAGTGATCATTATCAGTTCCATCAAATAGGGCATCTTTTTTCTTAATGCTACTAGGACTAAGAAACCAAAAATAAGAGCACTAGCTGTAAAATATTTACAATACATTATTGGTAATAAGAAACAACTAAACATCTATAGCATAAACGAGCAAAATTAATAGTTGTATACTAAGAAAATTTACTTAAACACAGGGACAACCAAAAAATGGTCTTACTTGTGGTGTAATCCATGAATGTTATGTGTTGAATTAGAATATAATTGGATTCCAAATAGGAATCATCCTCATTCATACATAATCACCAACAACAGTAAATAACTAAGTAAAAATGAAAATGGTGTACCATATTCTCCTTGAGTATAATTCCACCAATATGTATAACCTCATTTTCACAACCAATGCAAGTCATTCTTTTCTAGACAGACTATCATTGGGTCTTTATTCATATAATAAAAGACACTGGGCAAAAAAGATACCACTTCATAGGGATGAATGATTACCTTTTTGATAGTTTGCAATAGATCACTAGTCATGGTGTCACTAGTTTTATCTTCAACCAATGATGAACTTGCCAAGAAAGCATAATCAATTTTTCCACTTAGAGATATAGGCAATGATTCTACCAACACAAATCTACTAGGAATCATGGCTAAAGGAACTTTGCTCATCAACCAAGAACGAATTGAAGATCTAGCAAAATCCCCAAAATTTCTTTTATCCTTTACCACCAAAAATGCTTCCAAGAGTGAAATTTCCTCAAGACTTTTATGGTAAACTACAGCAGCGTCCATAACTCCTGGATGTCCATCAAGGGCATTTTCAATCTCATCTAAAGATAAACGTTGCCCATTAACCTTAATCATCCGATCTGTTCTACCCAAAAATAAAAGGTTACCACAAGGTAGTCTTCGTGCAAAATCGCCTGTTCTGTGATACACTTGACTTCCACAGTCACCAAGCAAGCAGTTACAAATTTTGAGATTTTTATGCATTTTTACAAAGCCATGATCCATCCCATCAGACTCATAAATATGAGCATTTGAAACACAGGGACCACTAACATGCATTTCTCCTTCAGTATCACTTTCACCAACAAGTATTACCTCACAATTAGTTATAGGTACACCAATTGGTACACTTGTTAGTTCTTGGGCCTCCAAAATCATAGGCAGCAATTTGCAATCGAAGTATGTGCAATCACCAGATACCTTAATTAAAACATCCATATGTCAGTCCTAAAAAAAAAAACAAAGCAACAGTAACTGGTAGTATAACTAGAAGCCTATTACAACTATAAATGTAGCAACACAAACAACGAACAGCCAAATTAAGTGCATCAACACTATATGGAATATTTGATCCTCAAATTAAGATTACTTAATTTAAAAAATAAAAGACAGCTAGAGAAAGGACCACCTTAAAGAAGCACCATCGATACCATGATTTATAATTTAATACAAGGATATAATTGAAGGAAACGGGTAATATATGAATACAAATGAAGATCATAAACAATATGGTAAATGGAAGGATTAGAAATGTCTAACCTCTGTACTGCCATATAAATTTAAGATAGAGGTCCTCGGTAGTAAATTTGAAAGAAGATGCCACAAGGATAAAGGAAAAACTTCACCACTTAGCACTAACACTTTCAAAGAATATGGAATTTGTGTTTCATGTTTACTTTCCAAAGTAGGAAGGATCATTCTCATTAATGAAGGAACCGTAATGACCCTATTAATAGAATAGGCCTGATGAAGCAATTTGAAAATTTGTCAATGATTAAAACCAGGAAACAATTAAAAAATAAAATTAGCAAACATCAAAAGAAAAGTTGTACATCAATCACATAAAGAGTTGAGAATAAAAATTGCAAGCACAAAGATTACACCATCAAAAGAAAAGTTGTACACCAATCATATAAAGAGTTAAAATGAAGATTGTGCGTTCAATATGTTACTGGAGAAGAAAATCCAATCAATCTCCCAGTAATTAATACTTCTGTATTCTTTCTAATAAGAAATACTTGACTGATCTTTTAGCATGGAACTACTAATAGGTGTAAAAAAATTTATGTACACAAGGGTAGGGAATATAAATACACCAAAAGATGTCACAAAAATCAAAGACAAACATTTGCACGTGCCATAAATTCAGCACACTCAACTTAAATTACAGCAACCAAATAAGAAAACCTTTCTTCGCTATATTATTTCAAACAAATTCAAAAATATCTAAAATGTAAACATATTCACACAAAATAGAAGGGAAAAAGATTTGCCTCCTTAATGATTTAGGATTACACGTTTATATACACCTTAAAGTAGGAGGAAAAATAAGATACAATCTCTAAGAATAGGAATCAATTTCCTAAGATTCCACACTCTCCTTGGAAAAGAGAATAGTATCTAGGATTCTACACTCTCCTAGGAAACAACAATAGGTTATGATCATAATCACTGGGATATCAAGAAAATGACTTTTCTAAAATGATATATAATAAATATACAACTCGACACTCCCCCTCAAGCTAAGGAATAGATGTCCCCCATTCCTAGATTGGAAATAATATCATGAAAATTTAAACTGTTCAACCCCTTTGTTAGAACATCAACTAGTTGGCTTCCCGACAGAACATATGATGTGCATACATGCCCTTCCTCCAATTTCTCCACGATGAGATGTCTATAACTCCAATTTGCTTTTTCTTATCATGTTGAATAGTGTTAAGAATGATATTGATGGTTGATTTGTTGTCACAATAGAGCTTCATAGGATCTTCCTACTTAACTTTCAAATCATCTAGAATAATCTTCAACCTTGAACAATTGCTCTAAACATTTTCCAAAAGCAAAAGCTTAACGCATACAACCCAACAAGAAATGAGAGTTCAGGCTTAGTAACAATACAAATAAAAACACAAATTGTAAAATTAAATTCAATCCCAACAACTTAATTCCACAAAACAAGCAATAATGTAGACTCATCAAAGAAAAAGAAATTGAAAAATAGAAAATAAAGTATATAAAAAGGTCAATAAACGTCTGTACCTCTAGAAAATTAATGATAGAAAACGGGTGCACCCTCAATTCGTTGAAGGGGGGTATGACCAACGAACATGGAGTAAGCATAGCACCAAGAAATTCTTGGAGGTGGTCAACAAAGCTTATAGATGTTTTGAACAATAAAACTTCCTCTACACGAAAAGGATAAAATTCATGCATCCATTGAAAGCGATTTAAAAGGCCTGAGAAGAAAAGAAAGGATATAAAACCATAATGCTTGTTTCACAAACAAAAACTAGATAACTGAATTATGACAACAAAAATGCTAAAGAGACAGAGCTCATATTTGTACTTTTCTAATTTAGATGCATATTATGCAGCCATCATCAAAACACAAAATTTTGCGACTTGGCCCCTTACACTTGTATGTTATGCTAATATTTTCAAATGACAGAAGAATTTATAGGAAATATCTTAGGATCACAGAAATCCTAGAACTAAATATGTTTTGATGCAGAAGAATGACTATTGTAAGTGAAATGAAATTAATCAAAAGCAAAAAGGACTCCAACAATTTGAAAAGTAATTCTAAAAATCAAGTACATAAAAGGAGACAAAATGCAAAAGGAATGGCATGCCACTGGATCATATATGGTTAATACGTGGATTTGATCACTTTTCTCCTTTAGAACAGAATCAAATACGTAGGCTAGAAACACAAGAGCTTCTAAGAAGATCTTACATTGAAAAGCTATTTATTTCTGAATTAAAAAAGTTTCCTACACCACGACACCTAACATTACAGAAGTTAGTCGTGCAATAATAAACTGGAAACTCCAACACAATACCTTGTTCAGTGCCGCATACGCCTTTGGGCTTTCCTGTTGACCCAGATGTGTACATTATATAACAGAAAATTCTTTTCTTCACTTTCTCACAGGGCCAAACTAGGTCTAGCGGACCAGTAAAATGTTGAAAACTATCTTGTATTGAAAAGTTTAAGACGGGACAATAATCGAATTGATCAAGCCCTTTTGATATGCTAACAGCATCATAACCTCCTCGGACAAATGATAACTCACAAGTGATAACAAGATGAGCATCTGAGGAGGAAAGAATGGACAAGATTCTGTCTTTGGGCCAACAAGGATCGAGAGGCAAGAAAGCCTCTCCACACCTCAAAACTGAAAGCACGGCAATAATGTATTCTACTGAAGGTGGCATATAGATTCCTACAATTCTGGGTTTACTAAGAGACTGCTCCAAACCTTGCTTATAGTATATGGAAGACTTGAGATTAGTTTTCCCTGCAGCACGCCAACCACAGTTAGAAGATCATTCAAAAAATGAACGTAGAGAAGGGAAGAGAATAGCAACTAACCTGATATGGATTGTGGTGTGAGAAGAAAAGGGTCATTAGAAGCAGCACCATCGAGGATGGAACGGAGGCGAGTCGTGAGGGAATCGACAGACTTCAAGACTTCACTGAAAGTGAAGCATTCATCTCCCTCGTAAACAGCAGGACCATTAACACCATCACCGTGGGTAGTGTTGGTTAGTTTTCTTGGGGTCACAACGGCAGGTGTTGATGTTGGTGGATGTATAACGGCGATTTTGCGAGGATTATCGGTTGCTGCCTGGAAGAAGAGGTGGGATATGCAGCAGTGCTGTTGCTCGGAACTCATTTGTTCCTATTTTTTCAATTTCTTACTTTGGCGTTTTAATCGATGAATATATAGTCTTCCGTATAACGGTGTTTGAAACTTTCAAATTGAATTTACACGGAATAATCTCACTAGCATTAAAATTGAATTCAATTATAATGTTTAGAATATAATCAAAATAAATTTAATTATTTTATATGACATATTTATCTTTAACTAAAAAATCTTATTAAATAATAAACATTCATATTTACATACAGCAATTTATAAACATCAATTTCATTATAAGTAATATCATTAAAAAAAGTTCATTATTAAAATAAAAGAAAAAATTGATTGCAAATAACATTAAACTATATCGAGCTATAAAGATAATAGAAAACTATTATATTTTGGAAAAAAATAAATGAACGAATAATAGTTCTTTTGCGTTGATAACTACATGATGCTATCAAAATTTGAAATTTCACTCTAAATTACATATAATATCATAACAAATTTAACATGTCTTCTTATAATAAGGAGACATAAGATCGTTACATCAGAAAATTAAATAAAAAATATTCATATTTGCATAGAGTAAGTTACATCATCCATAAAATTTCACACTTAAATAGAGCAAGTTATAAAGATTTAACACCAGCCCATCTTCCTAGACAACCAATCTAAACGAAGTTCAACTGGACATCTAAAAAATACACCAATAAAATTAGGATGCTCTATAAGTCAATCAACTGCATTCAAGAGAACACGTCCTTCTAATCCTAATTCTTTCATTGCGTTAAATATTTCGTCCTCTTTTCTAACATGGGGGTTTGTGGCTACAATAACTTGTGCAATTTCTTTCATTGCAGTGGACATAACTTGTAATTTCGAAGAAATTTGATATTCCACTCGTGCTTTTCTTTTCTTACCCGTGTAGGATGACTTTGACACTGAAGGAGTTGATGATGAGGGAGCTTAAGTTGTTGGTATTGTTGGAGTACTCTCACTCTCAAATGGATAAAAACTCTCTAAATAAACCTCATTATTTGCTTGCATATTATCAATGTCCTCAATATTTATATCTCACCTTTCTTTTTCTCATCTTTGAACCTTTTCCTTTGCACTTTCAGTTTCAGATCTGGTGACTCTATCTTTCTCATAGATCTCGCGAACAAAGACCAAATTAGATAAAGACTTCCCTCGAATATGTTTCACCTTTTCGTTAACCTATCAATCAAAATACAAGAAACTATGTCAATAAACTTCTTGCATAAAAAATAATACAAATAAAAATTTTAACTATATAAGTATTAAATAAAATACCTGTATCAGACTTTGCCATACCTCTGGAACTGCTTCAAATGTCTTGATAACATCATTCCATCCAATTCCACTTTTGCCATCAAGAAATATTGCCAAATGCATTTCGTCCCTTAAAGTTCTCAACCGATTTACAATTTTGCTCTGATTAATCTTAACCCTAAATTTTTCATTAATTTCCTTTATTACCTTTTTATATGCACCAGTACTAAAATTTATATCCTCCTTTTGGCCTTTATTTTTTTGCTCCCTAAGAACTTGAAACATACACTTATTCATTTCATAATTCCACCTAAAATATCCATTAACTTTTTTTTCATTATAATTCACCTCTACGTCCATCGTCACCTATTTTTTCCAAACACAATCCAACACAAACCATCTTATACTGTTATAACTCTTACTTTTATCAACAACATAAATAAGCATAAAATTATTAAAGACAATTCCATTCACAGGACGAACAATCATGTTTACAAGTGGTGGTAACAAAAAGAGAAAAAAAAAACATAAACAAAGTTACGTAATGTAATGACAAAAATTTCAACAAATCAATGTTGACAAATGTAATCATTCCAAATATGCGCAGAGATACTATTTCTTATTATTTCTCCTATCTTCATTCCTAGTAATTCCTCCAAAGACATTATCATCCTCATGATCACTATTCAATAGGTCTCTATCAACTCTTGCAACAAGTTCTTCATCTAGATCATATTGTATCAAAAAGTTATGTAAAATACAACAAGCTAACATAATTTCAAATAATGTGTTCCCATCATATCTTGACATCTCAGATAAAATGGGAAATCTACACGTCAAAACACCGAATGCCCTTTCAATTGCATTACGTAATGAAGCATGTCTCAAGTTGAATAACTCTTTTGCATTAGTTGGAGCTTGCCGAGAATACTCTTTTAAATGATATCGAGTACTTCTATAAGGAGCAATAAATCCGGACCTCAGCATATATCCAGCATCAACTAAATAGAATTTACCTATACATAAAAGTTAAAACATTTACTAGATGCTTATTGACAATAAAACTTTTTGTATATAATATGGAATTTAATAATCTTCAACTAAAAGATACCTTGAGGAACAATGAGCTTATCTTCTCTA
>JANIHY010000006.1:27987278-27998890 GCA_027479065.1 Erythroxylum brevipes | reverse complement strand
AATTAAAAAAGAAAAAGAAAGAATTAAAATTAACTGTAAAATAAAAAATAAAAAATAATAATAAAATGTTAGACTAATAGAATAAGAAGAGATAATTAAGGATCTTTCTGTATCTTTTTTTTAAATCTGAAAAGGAAGGTACACTATAAAAAACAGTACAAAGCGAAACCAAGCATCCTAGCTAGCGTAGGGTTCGCCGGTACAAAACGCCCTGCTGATCTCGAAGGAGGGGTTCTCGAACGAACGCCAGGGATCCTGGAGAATGTGTAGTCCTGGGCTGATGTATGCCACAAGAGAGGCTATCTGGTCCGCACTTTGATTCCCTTCACGAAATACGTGTTGCAATTGAACTTCCCACTCCCGATGAAGAAGTTGCTGAGTACTTGCCACCAAAAGAAGATCAGCAGTAAGAACTAGGCTGGAAGAGGAGAGGATGTTAATAACTTCGAGCGAGTCAACTTTCATAATGACCCGTTGATACCCAAGCGTCCAAGCCAAAGTGAGCTCAGAGTGTAGTAAGAGAAGAGCCCGGTCCTATGTGGTGTACGAAACCGCTCCGCCACCGCCCATGACAATCCCGAATAAGTCCGCTAGCCATAACAATAGTATTGCCTGCTTTGAGGGCTCCATCCGAATTGATTTTGACCCAGCCCGCTGGGTCCATCCAATTAGATTGCCGATAGGTCCGTTTGGGTGCCGTAAAATGCATCTGTCCGTTGTTCGCGCTTTCGTAATCCACTCGACATAGGCCAATACGATGTGAGGGCCCCTGTTTGGCCAAATAAAACCAACCTAAAAAAGACTATGGTTGTGCCATTGCCAAAGAAACCAACAGGCCACACCATAAATCCTAGCCCAATCCCCTTGGTGGATCTAGTATGGGACCAGCAAGTTATGAACCACCCAGTTAGTCACGTCCTGTTGGAAAAAAGTTGTGGACACCACCTCGTTGGGAAATGTCCTCTAAAAATGCTTCGTGCGCGGATAATCTTGAATGACGTAGAGCGTAGATTCTTCGTGCCCAAAGAAATGATAGCGAGCATCCGTTGTGAGGTTTCAGATTACTCGCTATTGGTTAGTTAGAAGCTTCTCGTTAACCATCAGCCAAAGGAAGGCTCGAATCTGCTGGGGTCCGACCCACTTCCAAATAAGGTCCCAAATATGGTGATGAGCAAGTTGCGAGGTATCTACAATTAAGGCATAAGCCGACGCCACGGTGAAACAACCATGAGGAGTGGATCCCCACACTAGCTCATCATCCTGCAAGCAATCGCCTGTCCTGCGCATCCCGGCTATGTCCATACAGTTGGTGGAGGGTAAATACTGCTGGAAGGCATCCCACTGCCAATGACCGTTATCATCCAGAAACTCCGCTACCGTGGCATGAAGCATGCTGTTGGGGATGGGTGTCGTCGCCAAGAGAATGAGCGGACCCCAATCTTTAACCCACTTATCCAACCAGAAATGGATGAGTCGACCATTGCCCAGTTTCTAGGACAGACCCTAGCGGACATATTGCCAAGTGGAAGAAATGTCCCTCCATTTGATCAAGGCCCCTTATTGGAATTATCATCTTTTCCATATGTGTAGGAGATGAGTTAGGAATGTATATAGGAAGTGTATCTATGTAAATCACTATACGTGGTAGAGATAAGGACTAATTAGTTTGGTATAGATGCTGATTTGTAGCCATAACCCATGGAGTAGCGTCATATATGGAGCATATCTCTCCATTCTGGATGTATATAAACTATAGGCATGCGTAGAATGAATACACATAAATTTCTTCCCATAATATTTGATATGGTATCAGAGCTTCGTTTCTGGTGACTCTACAACATTTTCTTCCGCCCTTTCTTTTCTCTCGACAGCCATGTCTATCGAAGCCTCCAAAAACGCAGTTATGGATACCTCAAGTCCATACTACATACATCATTCAGATCAACCTGGACACCTACTTGTCCCAGAAAAATTGAACGGCTCAAACTATCCAACTTGGAGCAAATCAATAATTCATGCTCTCACAGCCAAAAACAAAATAGGGTTCATTGATGGCACAATCAGTGCACCTTCAGAGATTGAGCAGCCGACAGAATACGCTATGTGGAATCAGTGCAATAGCATGCTTCTTTCATGGTTAACACATTCTGTTGCAGCGGATTTGGCCAAAGGCGTCATACACGCGAAATCAGCATATCAGGTTTGGCAAGATTTGAAGGATCAGTTCTCACAAAAGAATGCGCCTGCAATTTTTCAGGTACAGAAAGCCATTGCCACAATCACCCAAGGTACAATGTCTGTTTCGTCATATTACACAAAAATCAAAAGTCTCTGGGACGAGTTAGACACATATCGCTCATCCCCGCCTTGTAATCAAATGAAGGCACACAATGACGAGAAGGAAGAAGATCGTTTAATGCAATTTCTTATGGGTCTCAATGACACCTATAAAGGTGTCCGATCTAATATTTTGATGATGTTTCCCTTACCTAACATTCGACAGGCATATTCATTAATTATACAGGAAGAGACGCAACAACAATTGTCGTCGGAATCAACAGAGAACTTTACTATCGTAGCTGCCGTCCCTGAACAGGGACGGACAAATCAGAAAAATCATAAAGGCAAGTATTGTGAACATTGTTCGAGGGCTGGCCACTCGATTGATGAATGTCGGATTTTCCATTGTAATTTTTGTGACAAGAGAGGACACACAGAAGATAGGTGCAGGCTCAAGAATGGTCAATCTGGTCGTACACAACAACAACGTGGTTTTAAAAATTCTGGAAATGGTCTGCTGCCAGCCGCCAACATGACGAATTCAATTCCAGAAGAGAAATCCTCCACTGGTACTATTTCGGGGTTTTCGACAGAACAGCTTCAAGAAATTGCCAAAGCAGTTTCGATGATTAATTCGGGTAACCGTGATGTTTACGCAAATGCAGCAGGTTTCCTCATGAACTTTAATACTTCAATAAATTCTGTTTTCACAAAACCATGGATTTTGGACAGTGGGGCGACTGATCATATTGTTTCAAATTCAGAGTTATTTATCAATTCAACTCCTTCACCAGTTTCTTTGGTAAACCTTCCTACAGGCTCAACAGCTCCAATCACGTCCAAAGGGACCATCCAATTTAATAGACATATCAAATTAGAACATGCTTTATGCGTGCCTTCTTTTCATTTAAATCTTATTTCAGCAAGTAAACTCACTAAAGCACTAAATTGTTGTGTTGTCTTACTTCCCAATGGTTGTATCTTGCAGGATCTGGCTACGGGGAGGACGATTGGCTCGGGTGAACAGCGAGACGGTCTTTATTACATGAAGCCTTCCCAAAAATTACCCGACTCTTTCCATGTTTCCAGTAATACGGATCTCTGGCATATGAGATTCGGCCATCCGTCTTCATCACGTTTGAAATTAGCATCTTTGTTATTTTCTTTCAATAATACTTCTGCTCATAATAACTGTGATATCTGTCCCATTGCTAAACAAGCAAGATTGCCTTTTACTTCTAGTAAAATAAAAACACAACATCCGTTTGATTTGTTACATTGCGATATTTGGGGCCCTCATAAATCACCTACTTATTCAAATGCACGTTTTTTTTTAACCATCGTCGATGATTTCACTAGATGCACTTGGGTTTTTTTGATGCAACACAAATCAGATACTCAGCGTCTACTACGATCCTTCATCACTTTTGCATATACACAATTCCACATCCGTGTTAAAGCCATCTGAACAGATAATGGTATGGAATTTCTTTCCATGGGTCAATTTTTTCTTGATCACGACATTGAGTACCAACGTACATGTGTCTATACTCCCAACAAAATGGGGTGGTTGAGCGCAAACACTGTCATATACTCGCAGTTGCGCGATCCCTTCTTTATCAGTCAAATTTACCTATTCGTTTTTTGGGAGACTGTATTTTAACCGCAGTATACCTAATTAACCGCTTAGTTCCCCCATTCTGTCAAATAAAACACCTTTTCAACTATTATACAACCAAGTTCCATCCGTTATGTAACATCCCGTTACCGATGTGATGGGCATATTGGTAATGTGGAATGGGTTAGGATTGTGTGTATGTATATTTTTAATTGCACATGCATTTTAGCCTCTATAGTTATAGATAAATGATTATTGTTGCACAAGCATATGAGTGTACATGAATGTATGACATATTCTCGGTACAATTGTGTAAATTGAAAATTCTGTGATTTTAGTGTAGATTGTGCTTTGAATAGTGAATTGGAGTGAAAATTGAATTCTAGGGGTTTGAAATATGGAATTGGAGTGTATGATCATGTGTTTTATATTTTTGAGGATTTTTAAAAAAAATTTCTGAAATTTTTGGAGTTATGGGTCTGGACCGAAAAAATTACCTAATGGCTAATAAATTAGATTCCGGTTCTGAGATTGATTGGCAAATGGCATTGGAAAATTTGAGTTATGATTTTAGGATTTATTGTTTAGAGCCATTGCAAATTTGGGAGAGATTAGAATAAGAATTGGATTTTAGACCCTTAGAAGTGGACATGTGGCAAGTGAATTGCCAAACATGCCTTAGGTCCTTGGTTTAAAACCCTTTACCTTTTGAATTTTTGCTTCCACGATATCCTCTCTTGCTTTGAAAGAAAAAATTGACCTTCCTCTTTGTTCTTCTTCTTCTCCTTCTACGTGATCTCCTCCTTGCTTGCTTCCTTTCACCTTCGTCTTGTTTAATTGCTTCCTTCTTCACTTTAGCCTATCCTTAAGCTTGGTGTTGGGTTGGGTAACTATCGTG
Organism: Erythroxylum brevipes; assembly: GCA_027479065.1. Taxonomy (NCBI): domain Eukaryota; kingdom Viridiplantae; phylum Streptophyta; class Magnoliopsida; order Malpighiales; family Erythroxylaceae; genus Erythroxylum; species Erythroxylum brevipes. The sequence continues at coordinate 27,994,094 of JANIHY010000006.1, read as the reverse complement.
GGTGTTGTTAGAGTTGGAAGGGTTGGAGATTTTGAAGTGATTTTGAAGATTTATCAAGTAAGTTCTTGGTTGTTATGTTTTAAGTAGTTTGATTTGATGATTGATTAGAGTATTTGTTAAATGGGGAAGGTATGAGTTTCGGATGATATGAGTTTGATGAGTTTATTTTGTTTTGTTTTGGGTAATTGAGGGATAATGGTTATTTGATGGAATTAAGTTTAGGGGTTAGTTGTTTTGAGTGTATTAAGTTGTTTTGAGTGTTTTAAACTGAGGGATTAAAAATTTGACAGAAGGAGAAAATCTGGGTTTCGGGCATGTTTTTTGGGTTGTACGCCGTGACGTGTTCATCGCACGCCGCGGAGAGCAATTCTCCTTTCGCACGCTGCGACGAGAGTTAGCGGATACGTCGCGGTGCGCGCTAGCGCATACGCCGAGGAATCTCGCCGCGGCGAGGACGCCCAATTTCCGATAGTAAATTGTTTCTTTTAAATGATGATTTTTGAGATTTTAGCCCTAATGAATTGGTTATTGATTTATTGCAATTTAGAGACTAAGAACTGTAAATTGTTAAGAATGGAATTTCTTAATCAATTTCGAAAGTTCTCGAAATAGGATGGCAATTGAATAGTGAATATGATTCATATATTGGAGTGTGACTTTTGGGAGTTCTGAACTTCGCTAAATAAGTTATGGAGTCTATGAATTTCTATCTTTTAAAGAAAAAGAGTTGAGATGGGAAGATTCGGAAATAATGTCCGAAATGTCATAAACATGTATAGTACGCAATTCATTCGCTGCATGTGCATTATTGATGATTCTCCCATAACCATAGTACTAGTGATTAGACTTTATCTTCCATTGACTTCCAAAAAATCCTAATTTATTCAAAATTTTGAGTCTGATTTTTGTTTCTAATAGACAAAACAATCTAGGCTTCTCATGCTGGATAAAATTGTTCAAAGCATTGAGCTTCAAAGGGTTATTTATTCCTCTAACATTTCATACTAGAAAGGTCATGTAATAATGGTTTTACCTTTTGAGCCTTTCCTACTGCTTCGATTACTCTTTCTAGTTTGTACTTATTCAAACTTTTCCTCCTGATTTTCCATCTAAAGCAAGGTTTCTGACTGTTGTGGCAATATTTGAGTGGTTGCCTGTTGTTGATGTGACACCCTAATACCCTCTGGGAGGATACAGGGGCGCCACACAGACAACCTAACATAACCTGCATATAGAATTGAGACAAAACCAAAACATATGAAACATTCATCATAATTTCGCAAAAGCATAGCATCCAAAAATAAAAATTTTCAAAACATATGAAACATGTCATAATTTCAAAAACTAGCCTGAATTAAGGTTATTACAAACCTTAATTTAAATCCAAAGTCATATATATCAAAGACAAACCAAAAAACACTCCAAAAATAGGATTTTAATAAAACAAGACTCAGACTCCGTTGGTCACTACGGTTGACTCGTCCCAATCCTTATGTCCTTCTCTCTGAACCTACACGAAGTAAATCCACCGTGCTAAGCATATAGCTTTGTGAGTAATAACTAATCTATGCATAAACAGACAACTAATTATACACAATCATGATATATCATAAGCATGCATTAGCAGTTTATCGAAACGAACAATTCAAGCATATAATATTGGATCTCAAATAAATTGTACAAAAATAGAACTGAGTCTCAAAAGAGGGTATAATCCTTCATAATCAAAACACATTTTCTTGTTTATATCAAAGTCAAACAGAAATCAGAATACAAAACATATGACTGTTAAATCCATTTACAGAAGCAGGTAACAGGATTTGTACAGAAGAGATAGAAGTCTCGACACCAAAGTGTCATGGAAGAGACCGAAGTCTTGACACCGAAGTGTCATTAACAGAAGACACTGAAGTGTGGATAACAGAAAACACCGAAGTATCACTAACAGAAGACACCGAAGTGTCGATAATAGAAGACACCGAAGTGTCACAGAAGCAGCTGCAGACCCTTCTAGGCATGCCTATTTACCCACAACTAAGACTTAACAGAATCAAAATAGAAATGTTTGAAATTAAATTCTCATATTTATAGCTTTGCAAATCATTCAATGATTCAATCAATAGCAAACAAAATAGTTAAAGAAAAATTATTAAAATTTGCTTATTGAATTACTAACACAATTTACCAACTAAATTACCTACAAAATCTCCCTTATTGCTTATTGCCTCGAAGTCCCGACAATATCTGAAATCGATCGCTCTAAGGGTTCCTCTAAAACATTCGATACAAACATATGTTACTATTGTGAACAATTATGAATTCAATTATGCACACTCATGTATACTGAATATGTATGATGCATGTTCATGACAAATTCCAGTTTTCTTATCCTTAATCTTCTCACATTAGCATTCATGTGAAACCATACTCAATTGCTCAATTATTCTCATCAATTAGTTGAGGTAATTAGGTAATACTTCCTTCTAGAAATTGGTCCCTCTTTATCTTAGGTTTCTAGTGATACTAAGTTTGTCCAATTTGGCTTAGTACACCAAAAGTTATACTCAAAAGATTTCAGGATGTTCTTGAGCTTCGTCAAAATTCCTATCTCAACTTCCAATCAAATTATGATATTCTTAGAGGCAGAATTAGAACTCAATTTCTTAAACAAATTGTATCCCTATGTCTCTATTTTATTCCAAATCAAAAATCACTCCATTTGGATAATTACAAAGAAAGTTATGCTTAAAATATCAAAATATATGCAAGCTGTTAGGAAACTTCGCCGTGGCGAGACAAAAGTTCGCCACGACGAACTTTCCGGATAGCAAAATCCTACGACTTTCTCTTAAAAGTTTGCCGCACGAACTTTCACAGAACCACAATCCTCCAAGTTCGTTGCAGCGAACTCAACTGTGTCAATCATCTTCCTCTTCTTCCATTCTTTTCCCAGATTTTCTCACTTCCCTCTTATTCAATGAACACATAACACACTTAAACCAATTCTTCTACTTCCATTTCAGCCCATCACAACTCAAACAAATCACATCTATATTTAAACACCAAAAACCGATGCATGCACGAGAAATCCTGTTTAACTTTCTCCCTCTACTTTCATCTGATACATTACAATTTACTTTTCTACTCTTTCCTTTCATCAGAAACTCTATACCACGATTTCACCAAATCTTCATTTCATATCATTAAACTCATCTCTATAAACACTTCACATATACATGCATGAACAGTACAACCATATAACCAGAACAGAATATATAAACTCCTTGATTTTCCTAAACTTCTGTATCATTTCCATTTTCTCAGTCCAATTCAAACATTATCAAGATACCCTTTACAAAACTATAAAGCTTAAAACTTAAATTACGTGAGTTAGCTAAATTCCCAGCAATGAGAGTGAAGAGCTAGGTTTCGTAGGATGGGAATGGAGAACTACAAGAATAAGGAAATGAAGTCTATAAAAGGCAATAATGTTTAAGATCTTGTCCCGTTACCTGAAGGTGCAAATCCCATCTGTTGCAAAGGGATATTTATGATCAAGAGGGATTCTAAGAGTAAAGTGGAAAGATGTAAAGCACGTCTAGCTGCTAAAGGCTTCACTTATAAGGAATGGTTTGTTCTCATAAGGAATAAAGTTTAAGGATTAAATTTTAAAGAAGGATTGCTTGGAAATAGTTAAGATCACATCGTATGAAATTTCTATGCTACAGATCCATTCCTGATCCATGTCATTCATCTACACTAATATATGTGACCATTGATGGGCTTATTTACACTCAATGTAACGAGAACTTTAATCCCTTATTGGTATAAATGATGGACAAGAATGTTCTAGATACCTTTAGTGATGATCGAAAGGGAAAATAATGCTCAACAATGAGTCTTAGAAAGAAAACATAAGTCAAACTGACAAAATATTACACAGTTTATTCTGAACCTAACTTTTTACTAGGACAGTCAATTATAACATGCTTAAATTTGATGTTAAACAATCGGTCTATATGAACTTATCTATCACTACCATGCATAGATTACACAAACACTTTTAATATCCTCATATAGCCTTAATGCGTATCAAATAACAGAAATCAATCACCACAATACATCAATTTACACTCAAAATACTTACTCCATGAAATATAATTATAAACAACAGTTAGAAATATGTTAATGTCTCAATAACAACTTAAATTATACATATAAATGCAATTTTAACAGTATATGATGTATCATGCAATTGACATACGTTCAAAATAAAAATCCAATTAACTTAATCTTCACTACTGAACGATCTTTTTCAGGAATTAAACCATCAAAATCATAATCTAAAATTTTAGAGTCTCACAACCTATTATACTAGGCTAAAATGGACAAAGTAATTTTTGACTTGGAAAACAAAGTAACAGGTATTCTTTACCTAATGTCGACATTGATCTTTTCAAAGTTTGTTTGAACACGGAAAGGATGATAAATAATTGATTCTTGTTGAAACGTTGCTTTCTTGTTGTGATGGAAAAGATGGAAAAGAGTGATGGAAAAGATGGAAAAGAAGGCTACTAGCTGGCTGTTGGAGCTTTCTTCATCTCTTCAGTAAGACTGTATCGTACGAGTTAGGCACATGATTTCGGAAAACTAAAGATTTAGATATGAGTTGTTTCATGGTAACGAATCATTCAGTTTTTTATTTTTTTATTTTTTATTGAATATGGTCATTTCAATTCTTCTAAAATTTTAAATTAAAATTTAACATTATGGTTAACCTTCTTTACTTATAAATCATTTAGAAATTTATAGATTTACGTTTAAAAAAATGAAAAATTGTTTAGCACCGTATATGAGTTGCAACCTAATTGTTTTCTATCCGGCATGTCTTATCCTTGATCGCACTTGAATAATAATAAAAAGGCCAAAACAAAAACAGAAGCCACAGCACGCAGAGCTGTCCCTTATTATGTATATAAACCAAAACCAAGAACCAACACGAACAAACCTCTCAATAGTCAGTAAACAATGAATGCGCTTGGCGTTCTACACCTGCTTTTCAGTTCCTGTCTTCTATTCACTTTCCAAGCCTCTTCGGCCTTAAATGAGAGGTCAATGTATATTGTACACATGGACAAGTCCATAATGCCTAAAACTTTTCTGAGCCATGAACAATGGTACTCGTCAATCTTTAGTTCCACTAAATCTTCGCGTCAAACCCCAACAAGGGACTCGCTTATATACACTTATGACAATGCTGCCCATGCGTTTAGTGCGTTTCTGTCTTCAGAGGAACTTGAAGCCATAAAGAAGACGCCAGGTTTTGTATCAGCTTACAAAGACAAGACTGTAACTGTTGACACCACCCACACTACCGATTTTCTTTCCTTAAATCCCTTCTCTGGTTTATGGCCTGCTTCGGATTTCGGAAAAGATGTAATAATTGGTGTTATTGATTCTGGAGTCTGGCCAGAGAGTGAGAGTTTTAAGGATGTTGGTATGACACCAGTGCCATCTAGATGGAAGGGCATTTGTGAGGAAGGACAGGAATTCAATTCCTCCATGTGTAATTCAAAGTTAATTGGAGCTAGATACTTCAACAAAGGTGTGTTAGCTGCAAATCCTGAGATTAACATCAGCATGAATTCAGCCAGAGATACTCAAGGCCATGGCACTCACACTTCATCGACAGCTGCTGGAAACTACGTGAAAGATGCTACATTCTATGGCTATGCTACTGGAACAGCAAGGGGTGTGGCACCACGATCAAGGTTGGCCATGTACAAGGTGTTGTGGGATGAGGGAAGATATGCAGCGGATGTTCTTGCTGGAATGGACCAAGCAATCGCTGATGGTGTCGATGTGATTTCCATCTCTATGGGATTCGATGAGGTGCCATTGTATGAGGATCCGATAGCAATTGCCTCGTTTGCTGCTATGGAGAAGGACCTGTTAGTGTCATCTTCAGCAGGAAATTACGGGCCAACTCCAGGCATCTTGCATAATGGAATACCATGGGTGTTAACCGTTGCTGCAGGCTCTGTAGACCGTTCTTTTGCTGGAGAATTGATTCTAGGCAATGGCCTAACCATGAGTGGGTGGACACTATTCCCAGCGAGTGCCGCTGTAGATGAACAACTTGTTATCTACAATAGGACCTTGTCAGCTTGCAACTCAACTGAGTTGTTATCACAAGCTGCATCAGCTATCATATTGTGTGATGACACTGGTGACTTGAGGATCCAAAAAAACACAATTGCTAGTATGTCAAATATAGTGCTTGGTGCTATATTTGTGGCGGATGAACCTACATTACTGGAAAGTGTCACTTTTCCTGTTCCTGGTGTTGTCATAAGCCCAAATGACGCTCAACAAGTTATGCATTATGCCACAACTGCTAAAAACCCTGTGGTAAGTATAAAATTTCAGCAAACTCTTTTGGGTACAAAACCTGCACCAGTTGCAGCTTCATACACTTCAAGCGGTCCTTCTCCAAGCTATCCAGGTATTTTAAAACCAGACGTAATGGCTCCAGGGACACATGTTTTAGCCTCTTGGATTCCAAATGGTTATAACGCAGTAATCGGTGCGAATATACACTTGTTGAACAATTTTGCTTTGCTTTCTGGGACATCGATGGCTTGTCCTCATGCTTCTGGCGTTGCTGCACTTCTTAGAAGTGCACACCCAGAATGGAGTGCCGCTGCCATTAGGTCGGCCATGATTACCACAGCAAATCCATTGGACAACACTCTCAATCCAATTAGAGACAATGGTAGGAATTTGGATGCTGCATCCCCTTTAGCTATAGGAGCA
>JANIHY010000006.1:27954975-27966270 GCA_027479065.1 Erythroxylum brevipes | reverse complement strand
TTTGTTATCAATTTTAATTCCTATTTCTTGTGTTCTTGAGTGCTTAACTGATTGGGGTTCAAGGGGATTTCTAAAAAAAATTAACTTGGGTTCTTTTCATAAGTGTTCTTGGGTGTAAGAACAAATATTAACCTGATTGCTTTATTGAGAAACAAATTCTGATTTGATTGGTAACGAGTTCTAAGGGTCGATTAAGGGTCTTGGGGTTCCTCATCATTTTTATTTTCAGTTTTTATGTTACAAATCTCAACCAAACAGGTTTTCATTTTTTAAGCAAAAAACAAAAATTAAAAACAGGAAACAGAAACTAAAAACAACAACAGAAAAACAGAAGTGAAACCAAACAGGCCTTAAAAAAAGATTAAAAACATATCTTAGACGTGGAAGATGGTCAATTATTTTATAAATTAATAAATATAAAAAATGATCCTTTTAAATAAAACCTAATTAATTCTAATTAAATAAATTTATCTAAATATAAAGTAAATTAAATATAATAATTATTAATTTTAATTAACCAATTACAATTAAAATCTAATTAAATTAGATCAAAACTAATTGATTTTAAATTAATTAAAATTAATTAATTATTTTAACTAAATATAATAAATAATAAGATAATTCGGAAGAAATTTGATGTAACTAAATGTAATCAATAAAATAGCTAGTAAATTGAAATTAATTAAATATAATTATATGTATTTAAATTAGGCTAATTAATGCTTAATGCATAGAGAGATTTTTCTTCACCTTCTCTCATCTTTACCCCTAAAACTACCTTTTCCTTTTATTAAATCTTGAACAAAATTTTTACTTGAATTTCTATTTAAATTTAGCAAATTTATCCCACCTATTCAATCCTTCTGCTTTCAACTGTTTTCAGGTAACTTAAACTCCTAGCATCCCTCCAACAACTATGGCTTCTTTGACAACTATGCTCTCTTGGCAATCCCTTTTCTTTCTTCTTGCTGCCATCTTCTCCTTATGGTCTAAAAGCTTAGACTTCACCTTTCAAGATACCAACTCACCTCTATTTTCCCTACCTTTATTGCTTACACGTTTTACTCTTTCTATCATTTTGATCCCCTAAGCTTCAAAGACTAAGAGCCATATAAAACCCATATATTATGAGACCTTTGATCAAAACTCAAGATAACTTAATGAAAGATTCTTATCTCAGTTTCAAACTAGATTCAATGGTTAATAAGTTATACTAAAGCAAATTTGTAGGGGATTCTTAATAACTAAGGTATATTCCTTTATAAATAGAAAATGGTTCTATCATAGTTTCTCCACCAAATGAGATTCTTAATGTTGGTGGTCAGAAATGAAAAACATTATTAGTAAGGATCTTTATGCAAAATTGACTCTTTTCCCCCTAATGCATTAGATTTTATAGTAAAGACATTTTGGATAAGATATTTGAATCATGACCATGACATGCTAATGATAAGCCCCTAATGTTCCAAAAATGGAGAGCAGGGATGGAAATAGCTAAAGCCAAGATGAAGAACAATACTATTTGGATTAATTTTCGCAACATGCCACTTGAATATTAGTCCATATATGGCTCAACTATCTAGTGAAGTCAACTAGAAGACCATTTTTCTTATGTATATAAACTATTAACTTAAAGCGAATTAGATATGGAAAATTTTGAATAGAGGTAGTCATATATAAATATTTGCCTAACAACTTAAGAATTATGAAATTGAATGATAAGGGAAAGCTAATAAGGGATTTTAATTTACATAAGCTATCAATGGAGACCAATAAATAATGACCAAGCCGAGGCATTTCACCTATTAAGGAAAATTTTGAAATAGGTGGATATGAAAAATGCAGAACAAGGAAATCACTTTTAGAATAGAGCATAGCCTTGTAAAGGTTGATACTCGAGATGGAAATAACTAAGAGGATAATGTAGAGAATAATTAAGAAAGACTGATAAACTCATTAAAGGAAGAGACACTGCAAAAGATTACCTAAGATAATCAAAATAGGCACAATAGCAACTCTAATAAACTTAAAACTACTTACGAAAAAGTGCATAAGGTTTTTAGTTGCATCATTATCAGTTGATTTACATACTAATAAAAGCCAAGTAGTAAAGGAAAATTTGGAAACTACTATAAGAAAACTTGGTATGAAATCAAAGAGCAACTCACCTAGCAAATAATAAATATGATCACTTAAAATGTCAAGGGTTTAGACAATCTTAATAAAAAAACAAAATTTCAAGGACCTTATAATGCTTAAGAAGCCTATTTTTTTGGTCTTGAAAAAAAAGAGAAATCAGTACCAAAAAGCCTATGCTTCCTAGATAAGAAATGTATAACTTTAAGCTATCATATTGCACATTATAATGAAAGAATTATAGTCTCCATTAGTCCTAACATCATTCATAATTATTAAAGTAGCTTCTCAAATCAATTACTAGAATGTCAAAATAAAGTTAACGTCATAATAATATATGCTACAAATTTGGAAATTTAAAGGAAACAAATTTGAAATGACCTAATTTTTAAACAAGCGGATTCCTTCTTACCTTAGTTGACTGGTGATTTCAAGTACACTTTGTGCTTTAAAGAATTAGATGGGAAATAGAAAAAATTGAAATAAAAAAATAAGAGTTTATTAATTATTTCAATGGCTTGATTAATTAATCTCGAACTTAATAAAAATTATTGTATATGGAACGATAAGTATAGAGGAAATTTATTCCTCTAAAAGAAGCTTAATAGAGCTTTTATGAACTCCCTTTGAATGATAGCTTTTCTAAACAACTATTAGCAACCCCCTTTGCTTAGATTATACACTTATTAAAATATATCTCAATAATCTTATTATGGAAAGAAATGTACCTTTTAGATTAAAAAAATATCTCATTAGTGTCCATGGATTTGTTGAAGTAATAACTAAAGGATTGAACACTCTAGTACAAGGTTATAAAGCATTCAAGTGCATGAAAATATTGAAAGTTATTAAGAGTGAACTTATTGCTCTAAATAAGAGGAGGTTCATCAAAACTAAACTAACTAAATAGCCATACCTGGACTCCTTTAATTTTATCTAACATCAATTGAGACATAACTCAAATGATGAGGCAATTAAATAATTAAAGAAAGAAACTCTTTGTAAATATATAAAGTCTTTAGAGATTCACTACTTATTATTTCACCATGTTATACTTGCAAGGAGGAACATCAATAAAATAATTTCATTAGTGAGATTAAATGGATCTATAATCAATGATCAACAAGATGTGAAACTAGCTTTCAACTCCTTTAATGAGACACTAAGCTTAGCTGGTAATGATCGTTTCTCCAAGGATCATACAAAAAGCTTTATAACTTAGATCTTTTCATGGAATTTAGAAAAATGCCTTAATTTATAATAGACCATTCTATAAAATTTAACAAAATAACTCACTTTGTAATTCTTTAATACTGAGATAAAAAAAGATCTATTCAATTTGGGGCCACACAAGGCTCTAGATTTAGAAGGCTTCAGGTCCTTGATTTTTCAAAAAGACATGGGAGATAACTACGCCACATTCATGATCACTATGCATGAATTCTTCACAGGTGGAAATCCTTTAACAAAGCTTAGTAAAACTTATTTTTACTTAATACAAAGATTGATAAGCCTTATAGATTATCAAATTATAGACCTATTTCTTATTGTAATATGATTTACAAAATTATCTCCAAGTTGTTTACCTCTATATTGAAAGCTATTCTTAAGGATATTATAAAATCCAAGTGCATTCATCCAAGGCAAGTTTATTGGTGATAATATACTCATAGTTCAAGAGTTATATAAGAACTACCATAAGAGGAAAGAAATAAAAATTGAGCTCTAAAGATCAACTTTAACAAAGCATTTAATTCTATAAAGTAGAAATTTTTGTTCAAAATTATGGATGCATGAGGTTTCCTAAGTAAATTCATGAAATAGATGAAGCAATATGTCTCTTCTCATACTTAATCATGCTCAATAAAGAAATAACCATACTCGTTAAAGGAGCTAAAGGAATCAAAGAAGGAGAATCTTTGTCTCCTTATCTCTTCAAATTGTGTAGGAGGGCCAAGGATGGCAATAAGCCCAACTTAACTAGAAAGATTAGGCCCTAGGTTATATAAGTCAGGCCCAAGACCCAAGCTCGGTCTGAAGCTCGATCAGGCTCTGGTTGATCTGACTTTTTCAATTTTTTAATTTTAAAAATTTTTAATATAAAAATGTTAATTAAAAATATAATATTTAATTAAAGTAATAAATTTCAATTGATTAATAAAAATTGAGATTCTACGATGAATGAATGTATAAAATGTACATATATTGATAAAATGAATAAGATAAAACTAAATTCATTGATGATGGAGGATATGCTTATAGGAAATGAAAGCAGGATTATAATTAAAGTGATCAATTCAATTAATCAAAGTTACAAATTTTAATTGATTAATAAAAATTGAGATTTTATAATGAATGAATATATAAAACGTATATATACTGATAAGACGAATAAGATGAAACCAAATTCACTAACGACGGAGGATAGGATTATAGGAAATGAAAGAAAAAGAATATAATGAAAGTGATCAATTCAATTAATTGAAGTTACAAATTTCAATTGATTAATAAAAATTGAGATTTTATAATAAATGAATATATAAATGTATATATATTGATAAAATAAATAAGATGAAACTAAATTCATTAATAAACGAAGATATAATTATATTTTATAATGAAGTAATATATAAAACGTACACATATTGATAAAATGAATAGGATAAAACTAAATTCGTTAATGAAGGAGGATAAGATTATAGGAAATGAAAAAATATAATTAAAGTGATCGATTCAATTAATTGAATTTATTAATTTCAATTGATTAAAAAATTTGAGATTTTATAATGAATGAATATATAAAAATGTACATATATTGATAAAATGAATAAGATAAAACTAAATTAATTAATGAAGAAGGGTAGGATTGAAACCAAAATAATTAATGAAAGAGGTAAGGATTATAGGAAATGAAAGGAAATATCATAATTAAAGCGATCAATTCAATTAATTGAAGTTGTGAATTTCAGTTGATTAATAAAAGTTGAGATTTTATGATGAATGAATATATAGACATTCATATATTGATAAAATGAATAAGATCAAACCAAATTTATTAATGGAGGTGGATAAGATTATAGAAAATGAAAGAAAAATTTATAACTAAAGTGATCAATTAAATTAATTGATGATAAGAACAAAAATTATTAATTGATGACATTGTTTACAAAAATGATTATCCAAAATTTTTAAATGATACAATTTACAAAAATTCAAGATAAAATCATGAAATAATGTTCTTGAATGGGATTGCAAGTGGAGATAGAGAGAGAGCTAATCATTGTAGTCAAGATTCTTAATAGTTTGCATCACTTCTTTTGTATATGTAAAAAATTATATTTAGTATTGTAATATTAAAATTAAAGGAAACTAGTATGAGCATGTGTATGACTAGTCACCTTAATAATAGTACCTATGGTTGTATTAACATACAAATTGAAAAAAACAAGATAAGATAAAATAATATAAAAATGGACAAAATTAATATATCAAGAAAAAGAGTTTCCCCTCAATATCATCGTCATCTATCCAACTTGTGGCATACATAAGGGCTTCCATAGTACAAGGATGAAGTCGAGCATGATAAGGACTAATAACCTAACCACCAGTGCTAAAAGCATACCCAATCTTCAATCAAATATTTATCTAACTTCATCATATTATAAGATGTCTTAGCCTTTTTTTTCATGAATTTTGTAAGTGAAAGTAACAAACTGTCCATAGAAGATGAGCCTAAACCTGAAACTAAACCAGAGTTGAATAGCCTGAACTACTGTGCTCCTAATTCTAATTTTGCACATTCTTAATTGATAATCATTAAGCAAATCATACCATAATGCTCTTGAGCTTGATCACCATTAACCCTTCTATCTTGTATATCAGGTCTAATACAAATAAGAATGTAATAGTATATCTAACCACATACTAATAAGAATTAAACTTCTTCATCATTTGCTCTGCCATAAGCCGAATAACCTCATTGGAATCAAATATCCAATCAGATAAAATTTTCCTTATCTAATACATAGTGCTAAAGCAACAATGCGAAGTTAGATATTTTGTTCCTAGGAATAGTTCAGCTGCAGTATAAAATAATTCCAACCTTGCACAAAGTTCTTTAGCAAACTCTCATTAATCTTCTGAAGGTATGTAAGTGTACTAAGAATCTTTTTGTCTTAGTATGATAAACATATCAACATATTGTATTGTTGACTTTAACATCTGGAAGGTTGAGTTCCATCTAGTTGGACAATTTAAAACTAACTTCTCCATACTTGTAATGCATAATTATTTTCTTCAAATATCATAACTCTTTTTGGTGTTGCACTCTAATTAGACTACATTATTCCAAATCGAAACTATTACTTCCTGTATCATCTCTAACCCATCTTTCACAATCAAATTCAAAATATGCATAAAACAATACATATGGAATAACCTTCCATCAATTAATAAGCTCCTCACTCGTATCTTATACTTCAACTTTTCAATCATAACATTATTGGTGTTACAATTGTCGACTATTATGGTAGATAATTTGGTTTCGATATTACGATCTATCAAATAGTCTCCTAACAGGGTTGCTAACCTTTCTCTTGTATATGGTGTTAGCACATAAATGAACGTACCATGTAAAATATGACCAACATCAATCATAAGATAATCAAAAAGTAAATGATAAAATATCAAAGAATATAAATTGCCTAAAAAATTTATTACATAAAGTCCTATCATTGTTAGCATAATGTGTTGTCACCACTATATAACCTTTCTTTTGGTTATCGACTGTCCACATGTCTATTACAATGACAATTCATCCTTCAATGCTTAATATTGTTATCTTCTTATCTTTGTATATCTTCATAATGTCCTTCTTCAATATATTTTGAGTTGGAAAATTGAATGTCCAGTTGCAATGAGTTGCAAAAAATCCTAAATCTTTTAGTGTCAACTATAAATAGTGGACACTCATCACCAATTACTATAGAAGCAATAAAAAATCTTGATCTATTGTAGTCATTTCATTCTTTCCTTTAATAAGGTTAGTGGTAAAAAATGTTTGACCTCTTGATAGTGATATGATATTTTTTTGTTACACGAATCCATATGTCTCTTTAAATAAGAGGTTTCACCATTTGAACTCATGGTCAACATATTTTGACAATACTTACACTGCTTTTTCTACTCCATCCATTGATCTAATCTTATTAAAGTGATTCCAAACTTCACTTTTCAGTTGACATTATGGGATTAAAAGTTCCCACTTCTATCTCTGGTATCGTATTACAACTCTCCATTAAAGGAATGTGTTCATCTATATGAACCAATCAATATATAATATATATGTTATTCATAATCATAATTGATAATTTATAAAGAGAATAAGAGAACATAAATCTTAAAAATAGATTAAAAATTTATAAATTATTAGGGACTTACATATTCACATACATGCCCTTAAATATGACTATCTAAGTCATTAAGATTATGTCACACAACACACGATCGTATATATATTTTCACAGACTTACACGATCACATATATGGGTGTGTATATGACTGTGCAAGTCATTGCAAATTTTTTTCCATACTTACATGGCCATATGCGCAAATGTGTATATGACTGTATATGTCATATAATTATACTTACATGGTCATATACACAAGAATATACATGATTGTGTAAGTTCTCGAAACTCACAGTCATTTACACGGTCACATACACATATATGTGACTGTGTAAGTTTGTAAAACACACCTTAGACAACAACATTCCAAAAAATTCCAATATTTTTTAAAGTCAATTTCAATCAAAAGATTCAGGAACTTTACCTTGGTGGGTGGGTGGTGAAGAGGCAAAAAAGAAGATAGCAGGAAAGTGGAATGTTGTGGAGAAGGGGCGGTTGAAAGGACTATAAAGGGGTGATGGAAGGTGAAAGGATGATATGGTGAAGGGGCGACAGTAGTAAGGCTTGGTCAGAGAGAGAGTGAGAGTGAGAGGGAGAGAGAGAGAGTGAGAGTGAAGAAGGTAGGGAAATGATAAATGCATATTTAACTATAATTATACATCTATTTTAAATGTATTTTGTAGTTTTGTTGTATTTTTGGTACTTAATTCTCTCCAAGTGCATTTGTAGGTCATAATTTCCTTCATAAACCCAAAGGAGACAAATTTGAACGAAATCATTGCATAAAATAAATATTTAAAGCATCTTAGACATACATAACTATGTATATAGCTATGCAAGTCTTTGTGAACATATAAAGTCACAATTTTAAGGGTTTTTGGAGCTAAATGGGCACCTACACAATCGTGTAAGTGATCATGTATGTCCAAGTAACCCTAATTTTTGCTATAAAAGGACGTTAATGGAGGAAAATTAAAAGAGTCGAGTTTTGGAATAGATTCTGAATGAGGCAACAATAAAGATCCAGAGTTAAGGAAAACATGAATTTTAACATCAAAGAAGATCTGATAGAAGGATACATCAAAGCCAAACTTACAAGAAGAGTCAATAAATAGAAAGGAGATTTAGAATTATAAACTCTTTATTTTCTATTATTTTTCTATTTGTTTAGATTTGATTCTGTATTCTATTATGAGTAACTAAATGCTTTTTAGTGTCTAGATGTGATGAACTCTAATTTATGGTAAAAATATGCCTTGGTCTTTTATTCAATGCAATGTTTTTTTGTTAATTTATTGTGATTCGATTATATGTTTTGTGCATGCTCTAATAGATCTAGAATATTAGTGCATGATTTGATTTCATAGCATTGAGATTGAAAAATCCTTTGTATGAATAGATATACCATAAGTGAAAGGAGTTGATTGCAAACCTAGAGATAAGTCGACATAAATCCTCTATATTAGGGTCAAACCTAATAGCAGAATTTTCAAATCGATAATGCAATCCTAAGAACTTTAACTAGAAAAGATTTAGTTAATCACCTTATGGATTAGTTGATAGTAGACTCGAGAGAGTTATTAACATAAGATAGGAATTTTCATGGTCTAATAATCAATAAAATAATTGTATAATAAAAGGTTGATTATTTAATGATTTTTAGAGGGATTCATCACCTAGACACTAATTTTTTATATTGAGTTTAAGAAATTTCCTTTTTCTTCTGTGTTCATTAGTGTTTCCTATTTTATTTTATTTGTTGAAGTTTTAGTTTTAATTAAAAATCAAGCATCTAATTTGGAGGCTAGATAATAGGAGAAAGGTAACTACCAATAACTACTATCTTTGTAAGATCGACCTGTCTTCCTTATGCTAGCTACAGCTATATCGTGCACTTACTGTTAATTAAATATTGATAACAAAAAAATTATCAATCAAGTTTTTAGTATCATTGTCAGGGAGGGTAATATTAGGAACACTTAAGTTTTATTACTCTAGCCATTTTTATTTTATTTTATTTTATTTTTCTCTTATATTTTTATTTTAATTAAGTTTTTGTATTTATTTTATTTTACTTTATTTTTCTGTATTTTATTGTATTTTTGGCTCATTTATTTAATTATCTTTTGAGCTTCTCTAGTTTGACTATGAGTTTATGACTTATTGTTAGGATATTAAGATTTAACGTCATAGCTATAACTCACATTGGAAGGATGAAGTAGACAATACTTTTATGGGAGCCATGATATTTCATTGCAATATGCAACATCACATATAGGAGAGAGAGGTTTCTATACATGTTTTTGGAGGCTCAATTGATATTTATGTCATGCTGCTATATTTATGGGACTAACCATTACAATCATGAATGTTACGCACTAACCTATATGTGGGAGTGAATGAGCATGTATAACTAACCTCAAGGTGCACCATACAAGAATACTTATGGACGAAATGACTAGGCTCCAGCTGAATATTTACAGCACCAAGCACCTCAAGTTAAGGAGCCAACTCTAAAAGATATGATGGCTAATTTTATTCGAGAATCAAACATGAGGCATAAGAGAATAAAGGCTCGTATACATAACATAGTGAATCAGGTTAGCCAGTTGGAGAAGATGTTATCTGTTGGTAAGGATGTTTGCCCAGTACTACTGTTGGATCCCGTTACCGAGACCCAACTACTTATACTTAACCCTCGTAACCCCACTGCTTAAACTGAACATGATCACTCTTAGATCGAATCCGAAATGGAACAAAAAATAATGAATCGGATCATATCGCGAATGCAACGAAACAAATGAGTCGAATCGAATACAAATGAGAAACAAACGGATCACATAAGATACCAAAAGAATTCAAATGCAAATAGAAAATGAACTTGAAATCAAAGCATACAAACGGTGGTTTCAAATTGAATTTCAGATTCCGACATCCGAAGCGAGAACATAGAAAACTTGTCGCGTTGGAAACCCTTATGACTTAACCTATCAGAATCGATGTAATTTTTTTTTTCATTTCTTTCATCATTCGTCGATCTTATCCATAGCAACATAAATAATTCCCACTTTTTAGGAAACTCATACTAGTCTACAATCTCTCAAAATCCGACTTTTAATCATAAATATATTATTATTTTATCTTTACCATATAACCAATTTTCTTATCAAAAATTGGGCAACATAACGGCTGCACTTTCAGTAACCCAAACCAACAATTAACTTGAATACACTTCTATATGTATCCAGACAATTACACATACTTCATGATTCACCGGACCCTCCGTCCGGGATCTCAGTAGAAACGCAATCCTAAATTCTAAACCACTTCAATATTTTTTTTTTCATATCCAAATCATATCCATCATATTCAAAATCATATGCAATTCCCATTTATACTCATATACAAATTCATCTTTCCATCAATCCCAAAACCAATCGTATTCATAAATCATCACAATTCATGTCCCATCATTATACGCATTCATCCATATTGATACATATCCAAAATCAGATTCATAAAATCAATTCAATACATGATTTCATAACCATCCACAAATTCATAAATCATCATACATCCTGAAATAAAAAACTTGTAATACATTTATGGCAATTTAAGCCATATCCAAGACCTATACAAAAGTAATATCAAACTCTAGTTTACACAAGACACACGCTATACAAAACGATCATAAAGTCTTGCCATGCTTTCATCCGATCTCCTGCTCGAATACCTGGAGATGGGGATGAAA
>JANIHY010000006.1:27889542-27910158 GCA_027479065.1 Erythroxylum brevipes | reverse complement strand
ATATCGCTCGGTACCCAGGCGAAGACCGATCTATTTTCTACCAAGCAATCCGTGATTTCTTTGACTAGGCCCTTCTGAAGCTCGGAACCTAGATTTGTGAACTTGGAGCGGTCTACTTCGTCCAATATGACCCGCTGCATTTCTTCTACGGGGTTCATCCTCTCCGTCTCTTCATCGGCTCTCACGTCAACAGAGCTCATCAGGACTACCGCCCCGTCTAGTGTCTTTATTTCTGCTAAGTAGCATTCCCTAGCGATTCTTTGCTAACCTCTGACAACACCAATTCCATGGGATGTTGGGAACTTCATTGCTTGGTAGTAGGTGGAGACAACCGCTCTAAGGGTGTTTTGAGTGGATCGTCCGATTATCGCATTGTACGCCCCTTGAAACTTCACAACCAGGAACTCAACGTCCTTCTCTATCTGACACAGCTTTTGTCCGAATTTTACTTTCAAATAGACTCGGGCAAACGGGTAGGCTAATGCTCCAATTACCCCTTTGATAGGTCCTTCTATAGGCAGTAGTCGATCCTCTGGTATCTCCATCTACTTGAAGGCATCATAATACAATAAGTCGACCGAGCTGCCCGTATCAATCATTACCCGCTTCACCTCGTTGTCGTCCATGCTCAGATTTACTACGAGCGAGTCATCATGAGGACAGCTAACACCATCAAGGTCAGATTCGTCGAATGATATCATACCATCATTCTGCCTCTTTCTTTTGGCCGACAAGTCTTCGTCGACCTGTCTGGCGTACCTCTTTCTTCCTTTAACAGTGGACCCCCTGCTGCATTTCCACCAAAAATCATGTTAATGACCCTAACCGGTTGGTCATCTTGTTGTCCGGTGTTTCTGTCGACTCTTGCCTTGGACTGTCCTCTCGCTTGGCGTCGATCGTCAGTGTTCGCATTCTGCCTCTCTCCATCATTCCTACTGTTTCGCCTCCAAGGCTGTCACCAGTTGTCGGGCCGACCGCTCTTATGCTCATTATCTCGATCGACATTTTGTCTATGCTTAAAAAATCGACCCAGCCTTCCCCTTTTGATAAGGAATTCGATTTCTTTTTTCAAGTGCCAGCAATCTTCCGTGTCATGACTGATGTCTTTGTAGAAACGACAATATAAATCAGGGTCCCTCTTCCCGAGGGGAGTCTTCAACTTGTTGGGTTCTCGGAGGGGTTCTCCATCTGCTCTCATGGCCGCCAATACTTCCACGTATCGCCTGTTGAGTGGGGTGAACTCTCGTCGATGTCCCTGTCGATCGGTCGGCTTTCTCCAGCTCGACTGATCCTTCTGTCGCTTGTGGGAATCATTCGCTCTGCCACTCGGCCCGCGGTCGTCTGCTCTACGTTTTGTGTTTTTCAACACTTCTTCGAGTTGGATGTACTTGTCCGCCCGATTTCTTATCTCTTGAATGGTCTTGGGCTGATCAAGTGCCAGGGACTTCTTAAACTCCTCATCCCTTGTGTTGGTCATCAGTTCTGCCAACATGGACGAACAAGTGAGGTCGGGGACTTCGACCGCTTCATTATTGAACCGAGTAATGAACTCCTGCAAACTTTCGTTCCTTCCTTGGGTCAACTGCATCACTTCCAAGGAGATCTTCTGTGGTCCCTTACTTGTAGCAAATTGATTGAGGAAGAGCAACCTAAAATCCTCGAAGCAAGTAATGCAACATGTGGGTAAACTATTGAACCATCGTCGGGCTCCTTCTTGAAAGGTGGTGCAAAATGCCTTACATTGAATGGCGTCGGGGACACAGTGTAGGTTCATCATCGACTGGAAGTGCTGCAAATAGTCTAGGGGGTTGGTCTTTCCAGTGTACTTTTCAGGCGTCGATATTTTGGTACCGACCGCTGGGAGGCTATCCAAGATCGCCGGGGTGAAGGGAGAGCTATATTGAGCTGTTGGACGATCTGGACGGAAACTCATGGCCGCATTGATCTGATCATCCACGATTTTTTCTAGGGCTTCAGTAGGATGGCGATCGGTCATCATACCATGCTACTGTGCGGATGGCTGCTGTTGTTCCGGCTGAGACTGTAAAATCTGACGAATCAACAGATCAGCCGCTTCCTCGATCTGTTTTCGGGTGAGGAAGGTATGTTGTGGCACAGGAGGATTTGCATCTAGGGGGTGCTGGAGATTCGGATGCATATTGGTCTCAGCATTGTCCTCTAAGGCTACGCTCTGTTCTTCTTGATCTGGGTTTTGAGGTTGTGGTTGTTCATTCGGGTGCGAAGACTGTGTGCGGGAATCATGGTGTGTCGGCGACAGAGTGACTAGTAACTGTAAACACATCCGTTGTAGTGCCAGCGCCGCGACGGCCGCTATGTCAGGGTTGGCTGCTGCCTCCTGACTAATCTGCGTGTTTCTCGATGTGGTGCCCTGATGTCGGGCTCCACGGTAGGCGCCAACTGGTTTGGCCAGATTCTGGTGAAGCTGAACGTTGCTGTTTGAATCCATGAGATTGTCATCTTGAGTGAGAGAGTACCTGCAAAACAGCACAAGGCACGT
Organism: Erythroxylum brevipes; assembly: GCA_027479065.1. Classification (NCBI taxonomy): domain Eukaryota; kingdom Viridiplantae; phylum Streptophyta; class Magnoliopsida; order Malpighiales; family Erythroxylaceae; genus Erythroxylum; species Erythroxylum brevipes. Next base: position 27,907,640 of record JANIHY010000006.1, on the reverse strand, counting down.
CGGGGGTTGGTATCCGGCAGGCCTCTCCGACGCTCAAGTTAGTCTTTTTGTGAGGGTTTGATAGCTATGAACATTGAAGCTAGGGTTCTGATCACGTACCCGTATTATGGCAAAGTTATACCTTATATATGGAATAGATGCTAGGTTTAGGTCTTTACGTATGCATTGAAGACTTCCACCTACGAATGGGCCGTGGATGCATGGACTGGAGCCTGGGCCTAACATAATTGATAGGAATTAGGTCAATCCTTGCGAGGTGGACCGATCGGTCCATGAGTCGTTTTGAGTGAGTTTGGGCCTAGCACGACCGACCCAACCAAACACTAAAATAAATATAAACTTGCATCAATAGTGCTTATTTTATTTTTCGCTTTATAACTTAACTTTTAATATTATTTGTAACTATCGTGGACTACACTCATTTGCATCATCTAATGTTTTTCTATATAATAACAAATATATCCACCTTATGTTATTACCATCATATTACTATCATAAAAGCATTTCATTAGAGATGTCAATTTTGGCCGGGGTTGACCGAGCCACAAGCGGACCACGGGCTAAAATTATTTGACCCGACCCATGACTCAATTGGAATGACAAAAATGATGTTATTTTGTATTTTTTAGAAAAAAAAGTAAGGCCTGACCCATTAACATCCATAAATTTCATCCTAACCGCATAAAATGATGGTAATTTAAAATATTGTTTCACATTTTTATTTTTGCAATCTGCTAAAATATTAAGGAAAATAAAATTTATGCTTTACTTTTTTTCTTAATCCTTTTTAAGGGTCAATATGTATAGGTATCTTTTACAAAAATATCCATGCGTAGAAGCAAGTGGAAAGATATTGACGGAAAAAAGAGTTGTAAGCAAGTTGTATGAAAAATAAATGTGAAACTAATTGGGATTAAGTATAATGTATTTGTCAAAATTATTATGAAAAAATAAAAATTCTTAGTTTATGAAATAATATAACGAAGATTAAAGAATCAGGTAGCACTATTAACTGTAAGAAAGACCTCTTTTTCAAATTAGTGTTAAAAATATGGAAACCTGGTTACGAGCGAAGGCCAATGTCTAGAGAGCCCAAACTAGATTTCTCCCTTTCCCGAAAACGCAAAGCGTGAGGAAACCCTGCAAAGTTCATTTTTTCTCCTTTCATTTTGTTTTTAGTTAGAGATCGGCATTGACTATTCTCGTCTTCAATTCCAATTTCCAAGTGCTGCTCTTGCTTTCAAAACAAAAGCCGTCGTTGTATTGTTCGGACATTTGTCCATGACAGCGCTAAGTTACTGCTTGACCGCTCAGTATCATCGTTTTCTTCATCTCCATGAATGGAAGATCACTTACATTATTATTAAAAATGAGATTGTTGGCGGCCATTGTTGCTCGATGTGAGTCTTTGTACCTGCACTCCCTTCTTCATCGCCACCACCGCAACAGACCCATCACTACCCCATCCACGGCTGCCCTTCCCTCGACGGACTTCGACCAGACTGATGTTCCCTCTCTCCTCGTTTCAATCCTATCCAACCAAAACTGGCAGAAACACCCTGCCCTCCGCATGGTTATGCCCATTATATCTTCATCTCACGTGTCCTCTCTGTTCAGCGACAATCCCAATCTTGATCCCCAGATCGCTCTCAACTTCTTCCATTTTGTTGGCCGGAGACCCGGATTCAAACACAGTGTGCAGTCTCATTTTCTCCTTCTAAAAATTTTAATTCCTCATAACTTTGTTGGGATTGCTGAGAAAATGAGGATTTTTATGATTAAGGGCTGCGCTTCTGTCGATGATGTTTGTTTTGTTTTGGAATGTGTGAGAGAATTGAATAAAGATGACCATCCTTTTAAGTTTAAGCTCACGCTGAGGTCCTACAACGAGTTGCTTATGATGTTGTCAAGGTTTTCAATGATTGCTGAAATGAAGAGCGTTTATGCAGAGATGTTGATTAACATGATCTCACCAAATATATATACATTAAATACGATGGTTAATGCATATTGTAAGACGGGTGATGTGGTTGAGGCTACTGTATATGTGAGAAAGATTTTGCAGGCAGGTTTGAAGCCGGACACATTTACTTATACTTCTTTGATATTGGGTCATTGTCGGAACAAAGATGTAAATAGTGCCTATAAGGTTTTCAAAATGATGCCTACAAGGGGTTGTCGAAGAAATGAGGTTTCATACACAAATCTTATACATGGTCTTTGTGAAGCTGGGACAGTAGATGAAGGCATTAATTTGTTTAGGAAGATGGGGGAGGATGATTGTTATCCAACAGTACGTACTTATACAGTGATTATTGATGCATTGCTTAAAAGCACTAGGGAAACAGATGCAATGAATTTGTTTAATGAGATGAAAGAGAGAGGGTGTGAGCCAAATTGTCATACTTTCACAGTGATGATTGATGCAATGTGTAAAGAAAATAGGTTGGATTACAGTAGGAAAATGTTAGATGAGATGGTGGAGAAAGGATTAGTTCCTACTGTGGCTACTTATAATGCTTTGATCGATGGATATTGCAAGGGTGGGAAAATAAAGGCTGCAGAAGAAATCTTTGATTTGATCGAGTTAAACAATTGCAAACCAAACGAGCGGACATACAATATAATGATATGTGGGTTTTGTAGACAGAAAAATGTGCATAAGGCAATGGCATTACTTAGCAGAATGCATGAGCAGAAGTTGACCCCTAGCTTGGTAACCTATAATTCCTTAATTCATGGGCAATGTAGAGTGGGCAATATAAATGATGCTTATAGATTGCTTGATTTGGTTGAGGAAGACGGTTTGGTTCCTGACAAGTGGACTTATAGTGTTCTTGTAGACACGCTTTGTAAACATAAAAGAGTGGAAGAAGCACGTGCTGTATTTGATTCTCTGAAAGAGAAAGGCATAAAGGCTAATGAAATAATGTACACTGCTTTGATTGATGGTTACTGCAAATATGGTAAAATAGATGATGCTAATGCTTTGCTAGATTGTATGCTTGCTAGTGATTGTTTTCCAAACTCTTGCACTTATAATGTCTTGATAGATGGGTTGTGCAAAGAGGGAAAAGTAAAAGAAGCTCTAACAATGGTGCAGAACATGGATAGGATGGGTGTGAAGCCCACAGTTGCTACTTACACAATTATAATAGCAAAAATCCTTAAAGAAGGTGATTTTGACCATGCCCATAGGATTTTTGATCACATGATATCTACAGGATGTAAAGCTGACGCATACCCTTATACTGCATTCATTCATATGTATTGCAGCATAGGAAACTTAGAGGAGGCAGAGAATATGATAACTAGGATGATTGAAGCAGGAGTGATGCCTGATTCACTGACTTATTCCTTTTTAATAGATGCTTATGGAAAATTGGGTTTGAAAAATTGTGCATTTGATGTGCTGAAGCGTATGTTTGATGCTGGTTGTGATCCTTCTTACCTTACCTATTCTATTGTAATCAAGCATCTGTCACGGGAAAACCTGATAAAGGAGAACAACAGCGAAGCAGGACCTTCTTTGGTTCCAAATATCTCATTTTCTGATGTTGGTAATGTGTGGAAGTTGCTGGAATTTGATACTGCTCGGGAACTTCTTGATAAAATGGTGACACATGGTTGTCCACCTAATGTTAATACTTATGCCAAATTCATCACAGGCTTTTGCAAAGTGGGACATCTGGGAGTGGCCTGGAGGTTGTTTGATCATATGAAAGAAAAAGGAATGTCACCTTGTGAGGAAATCTATAACTCTCTTCTTGCCTGTTGCTGTGAATTGGGAATGTATTCAGACGGAATAAGGTTGTTGGATGATATGATGGAGCACAAACATTTACCACTTCTAGATTCTTTGAAGATGCTTGTCTGTGGTCTATATGATGAGGGGAAAAAAGATGAGGCAATAGATGTATTTTGTAAGTTGCTTTCTTTTGGTTACAATAATGATGAGGTAGCTTGGAATATTCTCATTGATGGCTTACTGAAGAGTGGCTTTACCGATAGATGCTCTGAACTACTGGACATCATGGAAAAAAGAGGTCGCCAGATTCATCCACAGACATATAAACTGTTAATCGAAGGAGTTCACTGGACATAATTCTTGGTTTTATAGGGAAATTGCTTTGATGGGGAAAAATGGTTTTGCCATTTATTTCTTGTTATCATCTGGAGGCAAATGCAAGATGGTAAACTGTTAATTTTGGCATGCAATCTCGATAACAGCTACTTAAGGGTCAAATTTTGAACGACAAGATTGGGCCTAAAGTTATCATCGCTAGTTGGTGCAGAACGTTTGTTACTTTATTGGTGGATAATGTGCGTGGTTGTGGAGTTCTACAATCACTGAAGTTATAAAGCCTGTAAGATCTTTAATGCTAGAACTTTTTCCTCTTTATAGCTAAACATGCTGTTTGTCCTTCAATGTAGTTCATCTTATTAAATAAGCTAATACAAGTGATTGTTTCTTGTTTCTTTCACAACCTATTGGGAGGTCATAGATGCAGTTATTGCTGCCAAGAAAGTTTTTCCATCATGGAAAAGCACTGCTGTTGCCACTCATCAACCATCTTGTATAAACTACAATAGCTTATTTGTAGGGATATGGTTGGAATACTTAATTGCTTTTTTAGTTATATTTTCTCGTGAATTCTTGGCTGTGAACAAAATTTACTTTCAGGATAAGCTAGCCACGATATTACTGAGCATAGCTCATGGCAAGGTGACAGGCTTCATGGTTCAATCTAGACTGCTTTATTATTTCTTTTTTTTATACTAAAAGAATGCTTTCTGATTTCAACTTCTATTATTTGAGAATATTGGCTGCAACTTCATTCCTATTGATCAAAAGAACCTCATTTGCTTCCTGTAATCTATGTATAGTTAATGCATGCTTGTGGAATTGCGGTTCAGATTGGTGAGTTTGTTCCACGTGCACCCAATGAAGTGGATGCGTTTTGCTCAGATAAACTGTCGGTGTGTGTGCTTGGTTGCTCCCCCGTAAGTTCGAAGCAACAATTCTTACCTGGTTATGTGCTATACTTCCTGTTTCTTTCCTTGGTTACTTGCCTCTTTCTTTCGCTCTCTCGCATATTTCCCCATCTGGAGTTTAACAATGATATGGATTTTTCAATCTTGTGATTCATCATGAACTTATAATGCTTAGGATACAAGGACAAAATATTAGATGACTGACGTGATTATCCCAATTTCCTGATGGTGAATTTTTTCAATTTAGTTTGCATAGGTATTCTTGATCATGTTACTGACAATGTGGGTTGTTTTATAGAACCCATACCATCATCAAGCCAAAAGGGGTAGCAAAAGGATTTTTCTCCTCTCTAGAAGTGGCTTATTTATTTTTTTCACATGTCACCGATTGCAATAACATAAAAAAAATGTTTTGTGCTTGTCCCATGTGAGGATCCTAGGTTATACTTCTCATCTGATGCTTGTTACAGTTCTGTAATACAACTTTACTGCATAAGCAAATTCATAACTCATAAGCTTGCTTTGAGTGCAGTTTATTTGGCAGTAGGATTACATATTTTGCTACAACTAATGTGAAATCCCCTGCCTGGATTGCTTTGTTAATGTAAAGCAAGACATGCTGATTAACTTCTTGGTTTGAAAACTAGGAGCTGAACGATAACTTGCATCATGTGACTGTTCTAGCTCATGTCTGCGCTGTAGTAACATGAATCAAGTTTGAGTTTTGAAATAAATTCGATGGAAAGTTTCAATGTAGAGTTTTAATTCATAGACATTGTGCTGGTGCAACTGCTTGGAAAAATTCCATAGTTTCTACGATTTATCATATAACTAATTATGCGTTTGCACATCATACTTCCATTTATGCTTGGGTGAAGTATGTATGGTCTTTTGATTTGTTGAAATTATGAATCTGTTTGGTGTCTTCTGGTTTTACATTATTCTTAGATGCTTTTATCATTAATATACCCTGCAATCAATACATTCACATGGAGTCTATCTAGTTAGAAATGTCACTGGTTTGCCTGGTATAACTTGCAGAATGACTGAGGAGGAGGCTGGTCTGCCTGACTGACTAATTGACATAGAGTTAATGGGTACTTTGAAGAAAGGCACTTGTGCAAAAGCACTTGAAAGTTAAAAGCAGCTACTGACCCCCAGAGCAGCCCTTGGCTCAGTGATTAGGAAAAAGGTATAGACCTATGTGAAGTATAAAGGTATCTTGAGCTGTAACTAAGGAACGGAACATGTAAATGTCTATGCCTCTGTTGTACAGTTTCTATAAGGTTTCTTACCTTTTATGTGGCGACTTAAGCTCTTAATTGTATATTACGCTAGCTTTCTTTTTCTTTTGTTCTGTATGTTTCTCCATATGACTGTCAGGGTTAGGAGTATTCATGGTAGGGTACCCTGATTTATTCATAAATAACCTGAACCTGAACTTGAATATCAGGTTCGTCAATTTTACGAACCTAAACCTAAACTTGAACCTAAAGAACTTATAGGATCGGTTAACCTTTTTTTAGGTTCAGTTTTGAGGATAACCAGAATCTATTCATTTTAATATATATGACAAAAAATTATAAAAAATAATAAGCTCTATTGAAAGTTTATTAAAAAACGAGACATTACCATAAAAAACTTACGTAAAGTTTTGTGTTCAATTTTTGTTAATATAATAAATAACAATCATTTTATATTTAAATTGAGAATAACAATGTAGTATGTTCTTATATAAATCATTGATATAACAATGTAGTTTGTTCTTATATGAATAATTGATAAAATTGCTAAAATCACTTGTAAATTTAGTTCTTCTAAAAAAAGATAATTCAATCCAACAGTCTTAATACAAACATTGTAAATTTATGGCTAAGATCGCTTGAATCACAATTGATTTGTTTATCAAATATCAGCCATTAGAGTTGAAAAATTTACCCTCGATAAAAATAAAGAAAAATTAAAGATCGTTATATTTGTTAAAAAAAGCAAAAAAAGAATTTATTCAATCTTTCAACCCATAATCACTTCTCAATCTCTCATCTCTCAAATTACCATCCTACCATCATATTCGAAGAATTATTGTTTAATAATTTCTCTTTTTTTTTTCCTACTATGAATTTTTTATAAGGCATTGTTTGACTTATTTTTACTTTGCTTAGGTTTAGCATATTGAAATAATCTTTAATAGATTTCATATGCATACTTTTATGAATAATTTGTATTTATTTTTACCAATTATTTTTATAATTTTTTGTCATATATATTGATATGAATAGGTTCAGGTTATCCTGAGAACCAAACCTGAAAATAGGCTAACCGATTCCATAGATTCTTTAAGTTCAGGTTCAGGTTCAGGTTCAGGTTCGTGAAATTGTCGAACCTAACATTCAAATTCAGGTTCAGATTATTTATGAATGGATCAGGTTACCCTACCATGAATACCCCTAATAACACCATAAATTGTAATTAACACCCAGGAAACCCCTGATCAACGACTACAACAATTATATAGCAGCACCTTGAAACAAATTACATTTCAAGAGAGCATCCATCCTTTCAAACAACTTATTGAGAACTCATGACAGGACCAACCAGCAGTTACAGTATGAAGACGACAGGAATGTTCCTAAACATACCCCAAAGAACCATGCTATGGGGCAAAATCGAGATCTGAAACAAATCTTTGACATTATCAAATGTAAACGAAAACATTACCCAAAATAACCATGGTTTGCCAGAGTGAAAAAACATCAACCAATCAATAACTTATTCTCATCCATAAAGGTGTACGTGGGCACCTCTAGATTATATGGAGCTGGCCCCTTGCGAATCCTACCAGAGATGTCATAATGTGAGCCATGACATGGACAAAACCATCCACCAAAATCACCAGCATTTGGCAAAGGAATGCAACCCAAGTGTGTACAGACCCCAATAACAATAAGCCATTCAGGGTTTTTTACCCTTTCTGCATCTGGCTGTGGATCTCGAAGTGATCCCAAGTCAACACTGTTAGCCAGGTTAATATCGTCTTCTGTTCGGCGTCTGATGAAAACTGGCTTCCCACGCCACTTAACAGTCACAGTGGTGCCTGGCTCAATGCTGGAGAGATCAACCTCAAGAGAGGCCAGTGCAAGAACATCCTTACTTGCAGACATGCTAACTACAAACTTGAGGATAAGTAAACGGATCAATGAAGCATAGACAAACCTGCCACCAGTAAGAACAAAGTAAGCAAATGCCCTCTTGCTGGGGTCACCAGGGGGGTAACGCTCATGGTTGTACTCATCATAAACTATTTGAGAAGTGGGGTTCTTGACAGCTAGCACAGTTGCTGGAACATCTGAAACTATGCTGTCTTCATTTCTTGGGGTAAGTGATTCAGTAGAAAATCCTGAAAGAGAAAAATATTAATATCCTCACTATAAACCCTAGTAATATCAGTAGCTGGTGGAGCAATTGCAGAAGAAATTGATATTGGTTGAAAATAAGAGATTCATATCCTGATCCATCATCAGTAGGATAGAGTCGTAAGGATTCATGGATAGGGTCAACAATGTTCACGTAATTATGCACAACATATCCATAGTTGTCACATACACAAGAGGCCAGTCAAAGGGTTTGAATCGTCAAAATTAATTTCAATCTATATAAACTAAATACCAAAGAGGGCTAACAAAATGCTTTTCAATGTCACTTTTCCCTCCACATCTGAATTGCCAGCATTCTGCTTTCCATGTTGTTCAAAGAGCATTCAAATCAAAGAAAACCTTCCACGCAACTTAAACTCATTACATTAGATTTATCACCTCAGCTAATCACTGCAATAAAATTGCCATCTGACCTTCAGAAATCATATAAACCAGAAAACAAAACACAGCGACGCATATTAGTGCTTATATACAGTCGATTCTGCAAATTAGTGAACTAGATGCTGTATTAGAAAATAGTTACAAGAGCAGTTTGGAATAAGATATTTTTCCTGCTTCAGTTTTCCATTTGATGTGAATACAAGTGTATCCTTCATCTACCTTGTGTCAAAGTGAAGTATAATTTAAGCTTATAAATAGTTTGAATTTGATTTTGAAAAAATAATTCAGGTTCTTATAACCTAAAGCACAAAAGAAGAATACACACCATAGACCGGATGAGAAATGATCAGTTGCATGGCATCTATCACATTACTAAAGAAAAGGGAACATCAGGAGTAATTTGTAAATATGTATAATAAGGACACAGATTCCAAGTCAGTAATGAAGGAGAAATGGAATTTAAGGTAAATATTTCAAAAGGATGCTTCAGATTATCGCAACTACAAAAGCAGGATAGGAGAAAATAAAAGAAAATAATACCAAGATTCATCTCAAGAATTAGAGTGAAAATTATGGCTCTGCGGAGAATGATAAGCTAATGTCAAAAGGTGAAAATAGTTGCACTAATTTTGCATTATAATCATAAGACAAGCAGACAATAAATAATGGCAGGGAAAGAAAAACTTTATGGTCATTTCCTAGAAGTGCACTGCGCAATACAATTTATTTGCTATCTTCTTGATACATCCATAAAAGAACCACAGGAGAACTCATAGCAGAACTCTCTTGCAAAAAAATTATAAAAAATGGGCGCATGACATAAAATTACCAAGATAACTAACGGAAATATCATTCAACTTGGTTCTGCGGCTGGGTTTAACATAGGATTTTCCATCTTGCCTCACAAGAAAAGATACTGTTTGACCACCAAAATTAAATGAATCATGAGGGCAAATCCTTGTCGTCCAACTTGGATATAAGAAGCACAGGTATCAACGAGAAGAGGTGACCAATAAGTTTCTTTCTATTCAGTTTTCCCCACCTTCTATTAAAAAATTGCTGACATGTAGGTTCAACAACTAACTTAAAGTTAGTAAATCTCCAGCAAAATACTTGGTTTGTGTATTGGTCATAAATTGGCTACCTCAATGAGTAAAACAAGGTTGTCTCAGAAAACAATATACAGTCAGATTCGTCTACAGAACAAGCATATAACAGAATGCAATATGAGGATATACTGCATATAAGCACAAAGTATGTACAAAGGTTGATCCTATCCTACGGATACAGAAGTAGAGACTTGAACAAGTTAAAGTTTCGATGCTTTTGGTTTTTCTGATTAATTTATGCCTTGAGAGACGTAATGATTCTGTTAAAATTTTAAACTTTGATAATTATTCAAAACATAGGAGGTCTCTAATTATAATAAGAGTTATTAATCAAATACATTCCTATCTAGTTTTCACCCTCTTCTCTAGTAGCCCTGGGCTTATATTCCCTGGTAGTCTATATGAGAACTGGTAAACAATCAAGAAAATTGTAATGTTTCAACATTCAATTCAAATAGCATTTTCAGCTTCGTGCTACCAGTCTTCTATCTTCTTCCCTTTAATTTGTCTCCCTCAAACGTCACTAACCTACATCACTCCTACTCATAATTCACAGAAATCTGACAACCATTTAATCCCCTCGTCTTTTACTCCAATCAGCTCTAAAACACGTTATCGAAACCTCAAAGATGAACACAGGATAAAGGTATTCATAGGCTAAATCGGAGACGTATCTTTCATTATCATCTATTTCTAAGAAATAAACAGCAAAAATCGTATCCAACATCACAAACTCCACAATCCCCAAGATCTATAACGTCGAAATCTAATTAGTGCCACATCACGATCAAAACCCAAATCCAGAGCTCTAAACACCAAATTCCCAACTTCAAAATTAATACGCACAGCTGAGAGCTCCTTGTAGGCAAAGTCGTTGATAAATCTCACAAAACTAATAAGCAACCAATGTTTGAAGGATTCCCAATTCAAATAAAGAGCAAAAAGGGCACAAAACGATGACCAAGGAAGAACATCCTCAAACGTGGTAACCATTTGCAAAAGAAACGAAACGAAAACCCTAACCTCTGTGAGGAAGATGGAAGTGGGGCCAGAAAGCATGGGAATTGTTGAGAGGCCCCGATTTGAGGTCGGATGAATCAGAACATTGGAAGGGATAGCGAGACAGAATCGTAGAGGAGGTGGCGTACGAAGGCCTCCACGATTGTGGGAGTGAAGAAAGCTTCTTCGCTGCAACCCTCAGCATCGTCTGCTTATTTCTCTTGCTCTGGTTATTGAATTTCCAAGTGTGTATGCACACAGGCAGCGGCTGCCTTCTCGAAATGTTTACAATTTGGAATTGCGTGGGTGATACTGACACTGGGATGTAAATTATTAAAAAAAAAGATAAATTGGTATAGGAAAGTCTTTAAAATGATATAAGGTATCCTCTTAGGTAAAATAGCGGAAGGCACGACTTATCATGGGTTTGAAGTTCAGATCGGACCGGCCAGTTTAATTGGTGAGTGATTTAATCGGTAATTAATCAGTTATTTAGTTCAGATGATTCTTAAAAATCAGTTTTTAATTGGATCGGCGCGAATCAGTGAGAACCGGTTAAATCAGGATTGATAGAACCGGTTGATCACTAGTTCAATAAATTTTTTTATTTTTTGCTTTTTTTAAAACATATCACATTTTTATTTTTATTTATTTATATTTCAAACCGATTAAATAAATTTTTTATTTATATTTATTTAAATTATTTGGTATATTTTTCTACTTTTTAATATTACTAATATTATATATAATTAAATATAATTATTGAGTAATTATAACATCACACAAATTTAATCAGTGGTCGAACCAGTCGAACCGATCAAATCGGTGATCAATAAGACTTCCGATTTGACGTCCGGTCCGAATTTCAAAACCTTGCGATTTATGTATGACTCGAGAGAAAAAAAATTCTCTTTGGCTCTATTTTTTCTTTAATGATAAAAAAAATACTTAAAGATGAATTATCTAAAGAATTCTTTATTTATGAACAAAATATTAAATATATCATAATTTTAAATTATAATGATGTAAGAGTTGTTTACACTTAGATAGTTATTATTTTGCATAATTATCTAAAAATGGTCTTAGTTATTCTAAATATTTTCTTAGAATTAGGAATCTATAAATTTATAACTTTTATACGCGGGCACGCTCGGGGTATGCATTAACAATATAAGTGCGGGATGGATTACCCATATAAAAAATCGACTTATTTTGTAATATTTTTAGTTATATTAATTTTGAATCTTTTTCCCCTTTGTTAGGTATTATTTGGTTTCTTGTCTGCTGATTCATCCTTGGCGTTGTTAAAAGAGTACAATAAACAAAAAAAAAAAAAAAAAGCCCCTAGAAGATAAAGTCACGTAACCTTAAAAGACCAATACAAAATTACACTCAAAAAAGAAACCCAACAACTAGCTCGATATAAATATTAGTTGGAGTTGAAAATGAAAACTCTAATAAATAACTCAAAGATGAAGAAATGTTTATTTGCTCATAAACTTGTCTCATATGGTGCTAAATGACATTATCAGTATCATTAATGCAAAAAACTTTAGTTGTGAAGTCAGAAAATACTGCATCCATTTCTCATGTTACTTTTTATTACAAAGTGGATTTTTTAGAAAATAAAAGGAATTATATTAATAAAGCAAAAGCTAAATTAATATTACAATGAGTTGCTTAATTTGTCCACAATTCACCAAAAATTGAAATTACAAAAAGATTACAACATTGATACTTTGCATTACAATATCCATATGTTCTTTGTACTGAGAGAGAGTGAATTTTTCTTATTGTGTGCTATCAAAGTTGCCCAAATCTAGTTGATAATGTTTTTTGCAATCTGGTATTTTTCCTCCTCAATTCCTTTATATTGTCTTCTGTTTCTTTCCTTTCATATAAAGTAGATGGTGGTTATAAAAGCTGTTTTAATAAGCAACCTGCTTAGTTATTTCAATGGTCATGTTTAGAGTCTCAGCTCACTCAAATGTGTGGGAAGGAATTAGTAATGAATGTAGAATTCGGCTCTAAATTGCTTTGGTGTACTTGTAATAGAAAAATAGGTGATTTTTGCTCTTTTCAGCTTGTTTGCAAAGGATACAAATGGGATCGTATACTTCAAACTATCTATCTTTGATTTTGAGCCTATTCTTGACTGCTAACTAAGTGAAAACTGAGGCTTTTGGGTTTACAGACTGCTTCCATAAAATTGCATGCCATAGAACTTCTTCTGCATTGTATGCAATTAGCTTATGAAAAGAAATATTAGTGAATGCCTCTCTTGGATTAGGAGACCAGGTGATGTTATCTTCTTCATGCCCCTCAAGAGTTTGAGATAAATATTCAGCATGAAGGGAAAAACCTCTAAAACTGGCATATCATTCTTTATGATGGGAGCATGGAGACTTTAGCTTTCATAAGGATTCTGTTTTAGAGTTGTGAAATATCTTCTCTTTGAATAACAGGACTGAAGTTAGTCCAATTATCGAACCAAAATAAAATAACATCTCCATTTCCTAAGCTATGCTTGATGTGTGGATATATCATACCTCTCAATTTGAGTAGATAACTGAAAATCCAATAAAATTTACAAGATTTCACTACTTGCTAGAAATTCTGATCATTGAGAAGGTATTCATACACCCATTTGATCTATAAGGCTCCTTTGCTTGTGAAAATTCTCCATATTCTCTTGCATAAGAGCACTTGCTTCATTTGGGAAATTGGAATAATGCCTAACCCTCCTTGCTTCTTTGGTATAATGAGATCACTTCATTTCACTTTAGCATGTTTTTCCATTTTCTGTTTTTACAGACCATAAGAAGGCTTTGATGATTCTGTCAATTTCTTTGTTGACTCTCTTAGGTAAGACTATATGTGTAGACCAATGAATATGCAAGTTGTTTAGTACCGAAGTGATAAGCATCAGTCTAGCTGTAATAAAGAGGAACTTGTTTTGACAAGTATTTATCTTGGATTTAATCCCCTCAATCATAAGGATGAAATCTGAAGACTTGGGCTTGATTATTGTAATTGGGACTCCAAGATATTTAAAAGGAGGGGAGTGTAGTACAAATCCTACATTGTTGCTAATTGCTTTTTAATTTCTAACATCTGAGGATATATATAAATTGCTCCTTTGCATTCACTTTGAATCCAAACTATTCTAAAAATATTTGCAAGATGTTTAATAAGATGATGATGGAGTGGTTATTTGGACCACTAAGAAGCATCAGATCATTTGCATAAATCAAGTGAGTTAATTTAATGTCTCTGCAATTATAATGGAATTTAAATTTTCCATTGCACTCTATTAGTTTGGAAATCATTTTGGAGATCCCTTTTATAGCTAGAGTAAAAAGGTAAAGGAAAAGAGGGTCCCCATGCCTTATCCCTTTAGCATTTTTGAAGGTAAAGGTGGAAATCCATTAACCAAGACACTAAGTGAGGGAGTGTGGATGCATTCCAATATCCATTTTCTGAAGATGACTGGTAGGCCTATTGCTTCAAGAAAATCTTGCAAGTATCTCCAGCTAATTGTGTCAAAGACTTTAAAGAAGTCAATTTTCAACAAGCAACTTTTGATATTTTTATCTATTTTATACTCTCCTAAGAGTTTTTGAAAAATGAGGATGTTGTCTCCAATATTTCTTTCAGGGATGAAGGCACCTTGAGTGAATTGATGACTTCTTTCAGAGCTAACTTTAGCTTTATAGCAAGGAGTTTAGCAATGACTTTGTACACAGTTGTGTAGCAGGAAATAGGTGTGAAATTAGTAATGGAAGAGCGGTTTTGTTTCTTTGTTATAAGGCATATGTAAGTGTGTTTTACTTCCTTGAGCATTTTGTTAGAGGAGAAGAACTCCAAGACAACTTTTGTGAATAAATTCCCTATAATCTCCTAAGTTTGCTGAAAGAACCAAGCTAGAAAACCATCAGGTCCTGGAGCTTTTGATAGATGCAAATTGAATAGGGCTTCCCTAACATTCTGAGCTCTGAAAAGGGTGATCAATAAATTATAAAGAGCCTAATTTAATGGAGCAATTATGACATCTTTTACATTAAAATTGTGTTGATAGTTGTCAATTGTTCCCATCAATTGCTGAAAGTAACTTCTTACTAAATGTTAGAGATCATCTTGATCTGAGATGGAGTTTCCCAGGTTATCTTGCAATTCGGTGATTTTGTTTTTGTTTCAACTTGAAAGAAGAGAATAATGAAAGTATCTAGTGTTGGAGTGACCATCTTTATTCCAATTCAATTTAGCTTTCTGCTTTAGTATAAAGTTTTAGAAAACCAAACCCTCATGATATTCTTTTAGCTTTTGAGTTTTCACAATTCTAAAATTAGTGTTAAGAGGGTGGTTATAACATGCTACTTGAGCTTCTTCAAAGTTTTGTTTAATGATGTTGAGGGTTTGATTCTTTTTTTAAAACAAAATCCTTGATTGCATGCTTCACTAGCTTTAGTTTTTGCATCATCTGATAAGTTTTGTACCCTTACACCTCTTGATTCCATCATCTGCTTATTATCTCTATGAAACCATCTAACTATGTAACTCCATTGAAGAACCTAAATGGTGGTTTATGCCTTCTAGTTTTAGTTATCCTCTGTATGAGAAGATAAGAGTGATTTAAAATCACATTTTCTTTAAAGTGCATAAATTATTACGGGAACATACTCATCCAGCTTGATTCATAACTACTTTGTCTATTTTCTCCCTAATAATCATTTCACCTTGCTAGTTATTTGTCCATGTGAAATGGCCTTCCTGTTGAACTCAAATCCATGAAATTCAACTTTTGAAATAAACGATTCAATTCTCTACTTGCACCCATTTTGTATTAGGTTCCACCTTCAACTTTATAAGAACTTAATGTATAATTAAAATCTCTAGCTACTATGTTGGACCCTGTTTCTGGAGCCCAACTATCATTTCAAATATCATAAGATGTGAATGTATTATCCTATAGGGTTATTTCCATGGAATCTCTTTAGCCATCATCGATTCATCCTCATTTTAATAACATTTCAAACCACAAAGGGCAAGCCCACACTAATTAAACAGCCAAATCACTACTTGACTTTTTCAGAATAATTTTTGGTCCATGTCTCTAGTTTATTTTGAAAATAATAATTATCTCATTTGGAGCTCTAAAGATCAAGATATGATTAAAATACCGAAGTATGTCCAGTAAAACAACCAATTCTTGCTCTCCCAATCGATTCCTTCACTTTCTATTTATCATTCTTTTTCAAATCAACACTAATGGATACCAATTTTTATGAAGAGATAGAAAAATGTGTTATGAATCTATTTGTTTAGGAATTACTTCATTTGAAGGTTGGATGATGAAGTTATAGCCAAAAGAATCAAACGTGATTATGACCTCAATCATATTATACCTATTTTGGGACAATTGACATAACTTTTACTAGAAATATTGGATTAAGGTTGTCTTAGGACGATTTCAAAGAAGACTTCTAGATCTACAACGTTTGTGAAGATCAGAAGAGAGATTTCGCTATCTATAGGGTCAAAATAACAATTTCCCAAAGGTGTATAGTGTACATCCGTTAAACGGACATACACCTGTACCCAATGAATATACACGGGGTCTGGTGCGTTTTCCACACCCGTAAAGGTCCATTTAATAGACCTAATTAATGGATATGGACTGGACTGGGGTGTTTTTACAACTAAGAAGGTTCATTTAACGGACCTAAAGTTCGTCTAACGGACATTGGTGATCCAAAACTCCCTCTAAAGTATCTCCAATGGTTCCTACATCCATTCTAACATCACTTTCACTCATAATCTTCCCAAATTCACTTCTTTTAATGCAATATCACTCCTTAAACATTCAATTGCCAATTTGGTTGCATTAAACTCCTAAATCTCAACTCAAATGACTCATCACATTCAATAAATTCTCATCATTACTATCGTTGTTCTGTATATACATCCTATGCAGCATCACCACTTAACTGGATCGCATCTCTTAACTTCGATAATCAAAATTTTCATACTTTATATCATTAGAAAGCTAGAAAGATAATCTACAATTTTATCAAGATTAATTTAGTTAATTCTACCTAGATCGATATAGTTTTTCCCTTGAGTTCAGAACATAATTTCTACACTTATAAAAACTTGCAAAATGCAATATCTCTTCATATCAATTCAACTACTAAGTACTTTTCGTTAAACTCTCAAATCTCACCTCAAATGATTCATTCCATACAACCTTTCCAAATCTCTAACATGCTATTTTAAAACTAACATCAATTCGCAATCTCAACGAAGAAGAATATGCACATATACATTCCACTTCCACAACCATCGTACTCAACTTGTAAAATAACATAATCATTGTTGGGCCCCAAATTTTATTATTATTATTTATTTATTGATTTACTTGATTTATTCTTTATTTTTGCTTTAATTGTTTTAATTATGTGTATATATATAAATATATTTTTATTGAGTCTTGGAATTAACAAGTATGATTGGGAATTAGATTTTTTTTAAATTTAAAATGAAGGGTTAGGATTAAATTGGATTAAATTGTAGTAGGCTTGTGAGGAGGAGAGCCCAAAAGCATTTCAAGTGAGCTACAAGGAGACTTGAAACTACGTAGTTTTGAGGTGGGCTTTAAATTGAGAGCAAATGAATTAAGTCATTAAAAGGAGAAGAAGGTTGCCGTAAGAAATAAATGAGAGAAGGCAAAAACGTGAGCCAAGGAGAAGGGAGCTTTTGGCTAGGAGGAAAGGGAGAGCCGTAGGAAGCTTGAAGGGAGAAAGAAAGAAGAAGAAAAATAAGAGAAATGTACTTATTGGAGGTAAGTTCTATCTTTGCTATGCTAGATTCAAGAATGGGATAAAATGGAGGTTAGGGTTTGTGTAGGGATTGAAGAAAGAAAGAAGAGAAAGGTGAAATCAAATGGATTTTGGGATTTCTAAGTAAGGTTTTGGTTATTCTAGCATAGATGTCCTATGAGTAGGTTAGGTTTAAAGTTTATTTTATCTTCGCTTGACTTTCTTAAATGCTACAACTTTCCTTTGGAATGTATTTATTGAATGAAGTATGGTTTAATTGAAGGGAATCAAGAAAACCCCACTCAAGACAAGGAGGAAGGGCAATCTTGAATTCGGATTCCGACGTTTAGGTGGGTAACATT
>JANIHY010000006.1:27870004-27889442 GCA_027479065.1 Erythroxylum brevipes | reverse complement strand
AAACCAAACATCATTTTTTATTTTTCATACCCATTCTCATTCCCTTCTACTATTATACCCATATCCATACCCAACCCTGTGCTCAAACCAAACGCCCCCTTATTTTAAATCAGTTAAACAAATATCATCTAAAAAGAGTTAAAACAAAACTTCACCTCATATCATCGTTCCAACGTAGAGGCCAAAACAAAAATAAAAATGACAAATCTTTATAAAGAAACGAACCTCAGGAAGTTTCTTGCGGAATAAAACATCCAATCTTGCATCAAGAGTATTCTCAAACACAATTTTTCCATCTCGAGATGCCAACACCACACCTCCAGAACTGGACAATCAAAATTTTGAGTCAACATACTTTTCTACCACCATTGTTTGCATAAAAATGGGATTCCAGTGAAAAAAGATTTAACAAAAATATTACAATGTTGAGATTATAGAAAGTGAATATGAATAGTGAAATTACCAGTAAGGACCATGGACATTATGATGGCTAGGAGCAGGTGGAAGATATACATTATGGTCAACTATGATTTCTGGAGCATGAACATTGAGTTTCTCAGCATATTCCCCTTTTGCTGAGTCCAGTACAGATTCCACCAAATGGTGGTCTTCTTTCCGGCAACGCAACAAGACAGCCGGTTCCTTCAGCCTGAGCAAGCTCTGCCAGAATGAAAGCAGATTATGATTGAAGTTCTTCACGAAAAAATTTTCAAATATATAGTGCAGTATCTTTCAGTTTGAGCAGATCCACTGACCTGAACAATGAGATCTTTTAGAAGCCTCTTGTACAAGTGGTGATCACGGCTTACATTCAGAAGATCCTTTCCTGCTGCATCGTTCATGGAATTAACCACATCATCTTGAGCTTGAAGAACCTTGATCCGAGAAGCATTAAGCTGCATGGAGTACTCACTGGCCAAAATAAAAAGGATAAACATCCAACTAGATCATTAAGATATCCCTTTCACTACTCCCCCACTCTGAAACAGATAAAGAACTGAGAAAGTAAACCTCAAGTCCATTCATTGCCATTCAATTAATTATTTGAAAATCAAATATGTAAGCAACCAGTTACGAATTATTGGTCCAAAATAAATATTTCTAACCAACTAAAATTTTGCCCAAAATCGTGAAAAGAAAATCGGCCCAACAATGCAAAAGTCCATCCATCTCCTCGTGCATTCACTTTTATTCAACAAAAAACCACGATTTACCCCCAATAATAAGCGAGGAAAGAGATCCGAATTCGTGTAAAAAGAAATTTGAGAGAAAAAATGAAGAAATTAACAGTATAAAAAATTAAAATGACCCTTGAACAAGAACAGCAAAGGAGGAACGATCTAAAAACCTCTATCTTAGAATTCAAAATAAACAATAAATGGGTTATAGATTTAGAAAATAATAATATTCCCTGGAAATCCAAAGAGTTAAGAGGTCAAAAACGAACTGAAAATAGAGAAAGAGAGAACATAATACATCTTCTTACGGACATCAACTTGCTTCTCTTTGCGCTCGTACTCTTGTCTGATCTTCTTCTTCTCGGCCTCTACAAGTTGCAACTTCTCAATGTTGAATTCCTAGAACAAAAACCAGACAAATCAAATATTAGGCACAAGAGAGAGAGAAGGAAAGAGAAGTAGTAATATAGTACTGACTTCTTCAGCGGAAACGGAGATTTCGTTGGCCTTCTCTTCGGCTTCTTGCCGAATGAATCTGACCATCTGCTGGATCTGCTTTGACACATCTGCGTCGTTCATTTTGGGACGGAGGAGATCGAATCAGAGACAGAGAGCGAGCAAGCGATTGCGAGAAAGAGAGAGCACTGTGCGTCGAGCAGGTTCCGTAACGAAACAAAATGTTAAATAGAGAAGGATATAGAAGGCGAGAGAGAGAGAGAGATTTTTTATGATTGACAATAGGCGGAGATGGACGATGATGATTCCTCCAAAATGAGCACGGGCCGTCGTTTTATTTTTCTATCTATTGTCTTTTTTAAACCCTTAGAATTAAAATTATATCTTAAAGTTTAATAAAAACTAACAACCTAACAAAACCTTAAACTTTAATCAGGCTTTTTGTTGAAAAATGATTATATATTTTTTAAAAATTAATTGAATTCTATTTTGCACCAACTCCTAATATAAACTCTGCGATTTGGACAATGATAACCTATCGATTGGCCTTTAGCCATACATACGATTATTTGCCTCTATAAATAAAAATTAGGTTCAAATCACATGTTCCGTGTCTTGTGTCTACCTTATTTTATCAGCATTCATTAATTTAGAAACAAGTGATCTGTTTCCGTGAGAATCATACTGCAATTTCTTTATAATAAACCAATTGACAAAATAAGACAACAAAGTTTATTGAACATTTTAATCTACGCATGGATTTCCTGTACCTTATGCTCAGAAAATGGATTGTTATGTGTACACTTGATTTAGTATTAGGGTATTGGTGTGTAGCAGAATTCTTATTCTTATTCAACTTTATCGGAACTCAAGAAATTGCCAACCATCATCATTCAATTATCGTCGATTCATCAATTTATATGTGAATTAACTTTCAGCCTAAAGTTTTCAATTATTATTCTTGGTTCTTTTGTTGAAAATTTTCACCTATATAAAAAAGTCTTAAAAATACGAAAAAAAGTCTGAAAGAAAAATAACTTGCTTGTTGGTTCATTTTGAATCATCTGTGGTAAGCAGTTTCAAAATTTTTTTGAAAATTCTTAGCTTGTTGCATATTACTGGTTTCGAATTGTTGATTGATTGTGATTAGTTGGGGTTGTTTATTCTTGCTAGTTGGTTCGAAATTTTCACACCCTTTTGATTTCTTCGACCGATTGAAAATTGGTTCCAAGTGGTGATTTGAATTTCATAGAAGATTGGTCATAAAAGGCAAGAGTGTATGAGCTTATTTGAGGAAATCATTATCGTGACTTAAACATGAAAGGAGTGACATCATTTGAGAGAAACACACAAGGGAGTGTTATGAGGTTGTTTATTACTAACCTTGTGTTGTAGGTATATCATTTTATCTACAATATCACAAGGAGGTAGTATGACGACAACCAAAGGGAAGATGCAAATATCGCTTTTACTTTGAGAACCATGCATTTGAGAAGTTCAATCTATCCTTAACTGAGATTAGGAGACAGATGTATAAGTTCAAATAAGGGAGACGTGAGGAACCTCAGGAGAGGCATGCAAGTATTGCCAGAAGCAACTACCACCTCGACATGAGCCAGAGGAGGAGGAGTTTAAGGTACACAGACCTAGGGGAGCTCAGAGAGTTGAGTCATTTAATAGGAGAGATGGAGACATCGAATCTTTAAGGGAAGGGATGATGCAGAGGCTTACCTAGAGTGGAAAATAGGGATGGCAATTGTACCTGAACCCGATGGGTACCCGATAAAATTACCCGAACGGGGGCAGGTATGGGAGCAAATTTTTACCCGTGGGGCGGATATGGGGGTTAGCAAAAATATACGTCGGATATCGGGGCGGGTATGGGGATACCACCCCCCATACCCGTTTACCCGTTATATAGTAATTACAATTTTACCATTATATATATATACATACAAACCCAGCAATTAAATAAATATAAGCTTATTTAAATTCAGTATGTATGTATGAATGTAGCATGAAAATTTAAAAGAAAAATAAATAATCCATTCATATTAAATAAGCTTATCTTAAAAAAAAAAAGACGGGTAAACGAGTACCCGATAGGGGTCAAACCCCCAACAGGTACGAGTATGGAGAGTGCCAAAAAATCCCCGACGAGGATGAGGGCGAGTATGAGGGTGGTGGTGAATTCATGGGGCGGGTACGGAGGATGGCATACCCGCCCCATTGTCATCCCTACCACCCACCACTGCCACGTTAGCTTAAATTCTACATGCAGCCTTGAAAGAAATAATTCTAAAACAATATTAAAAAATATATATGTTAGCAAGTTAAACGCAAAGATTAGTGATCACTTACCCACGTTTTAACTCAATTCTTTTTCAGATCTAAACAGCTAAATGATGTTTGCATCATCAACAACCTTTATCCGTAATGATAAAAAGAAAGACTAGTTAATTTCCAATCTTTAAAATAAGAATTAGTAATCACTGCTTTAATCTATACTTATGACACACAGACGGCCATCAACAGCAGTCGAAATCATGCATTTTCTTTGCTTTGTGGGTTGAAAAATTGGAACAACTCTTTGATTGATACAGTTGAATGACAATTAATTCTTAACTACTAGAGTAAGTGATAGTTGCTTCATCCCTCAACGAGTTGGGTGTGATTCTTATTGATGGGGGCATATAAATAAATGTCCCCATTTCTATTCTATCAAGTGGTGTTGTGGTCCATCCCCAAAGAGAAAGAGTAAGAGTAGTTTCTTTCTTGCGGAAGTGGTCCAGCAAAGGAAAGGAGTACTTATCCTCTTGCAAATGAGTTTAATTGAAAAGTGGCTGTTTTGTTTTGTCTGCGATTAAAACTTAAAAGTAATGCGTAATCAACATGCACTAACCAACACCGAGGAGACGAAGGCATGTATTGTTTATTCTTCGCTCCAAATTGACATTCCCACGAGTACGCCTTGACAGAGAAACATTTGGTATAAAAATATCTCATTATTATTACAGGATAAGGCGATCACATCGTCTCGTTTGGTTTGTGGGGCACACGCGTAACTCAATTAAATTAAGTATAAAGTCTGGGTGTTTTCTTGCCAATACATAAATCAAATCATGCATCTGTAAAAGTGTTTCTGTTGTCTGTTCTTTCACAATGTCTCTCGGCTCCAGCTCCAGCCCAATTTGGGGCTTCATGATAAAAGCAATTGTTTCATATCCCTCTCCTCATTTTACTTTCCTGCCTGTTGTTTGTTTGTATCCTATGACGTGACTTCAAATGAAATGATTCCTTTCTTCCCCAGGCCATTAAACAAGTTATTTGGTAAAGTAAAGCCAGCTTACCCACTTCATTTAGGCGTGCTCATTTGGATAATTTAGGTTTGAATTATTTGAATTTTTTTTCATCTTATCCGGCTCGAATTTGAATTTTTGTTACTCGAGCTTACCCAATTCGAATTATCCGAAATTTTGTTCGGCTTTACCCGAATTATCCGAAGTTGTTTTTTTGATAATTTTTTTAAAAAAACTCGAAATTTTGTATTTTTATAACCTAATTCGGATAATTGAGCCGGCCCGAAATTTTTTGGAATTACCGGACTCCAGTTCGAAAATAATTCAGGTAATATTCGAATTACCCGAATTACCCAAAATTTGAAATTTTTTTACTTAAATTAATTCAAACTAGGCCGAATAATCAGGTCGACCCGAATAATGCTCACCCCTAACTTCATTCCTGAATCATGAACCTTCAATTATTACCCTAAATAATATTACAATTTTTTTTTTAATGAGAGCTTGGATGTCGCTATCCACACTTTCATGGTCTCGTTATTCACAAAAAAATGTAAGTCTCTGTACAATCAATTCTGACTCCATCGAAGTTGTCGTTATACCCTACAGCCGTGCAAATTGAAATTGTTTTGCACGTTTCACATGTCAAGTGTTAAACCATTAAGCTATTTATTCTACTTCCTTTCAAGATAAGCAGGCTTGTGTGAAAAAAAGAAGAAGTGCCATAACAAGTGAAACTTGGCGGTTGGCTGTACTTAAAATCTTATATGTTGACATCTGGTGGGTAGGTATTGTATAGAAACAAAAAGCCCAACACAAGACAAAAGTAAAAGTAAAACAAAGGTATCTGAGAAATGCCCGCGTATTAAAACCTTCGCAGCTTTCACATTCAGATTTCGCCCAACACGTGCAAGTTACAACCTCTTATTTCAAACGCCAAACTTTTCAGAAAATAATTGGTTAAGCTAAACCAACCTTTTACTTATAATTTTTATTTAGCTAAGTGTTGTTTTCTTTCATTTTTAGTTTCTATTCATATTTGTTTGAATTTCTTATTTTTAGTTCAAATTGCTTCTTGTTTTCAAAATTTATGAAAATCAGCAAAATTAGTTTTCAACTTTTTAAAAAAATATTTATTTTTCAACGAAATAATTTTTTAGATATTGAATATTTAATTATAAATAATAATATTACTTCAATATTAAAACAAAATCAAACTGTTTACATTTATTTGATTTTTTTGGTATTGGACCTACCAGTTAGTATAAAATTTTCACACGCTAAACCTACTTCGTAATTAGATTGTTTAATCACATTTTAATTGAGCTAAGCAAGAGTTTAATCATTTAAATGAAGAAAGGGGTGCGTGGGGCCCAAAGGATTGAGACAATCCTATGAATTGGACAATCTATTCTATAGGAAAAGGTAACGGCTATCCTCTTAAACCTAGGCCTGTCTCGTTTCATTGCCTGATAGACTAGACCTTTTGGTTTCTAATTTAATTTTCTCACTAAACTTACTAACTCCACACGCGTACCCTCAACAACGCCACAAAACTCTACCAGAATTCTAAAGTCTAGTAACAAGTATATGGAGTACGTTTGATGAGATGTGGCATGTGGGAGATTGGTTGTTAGAGCCATTTACGTAGAGATCAAGTGCATATCAAATGAAGATTTAATATTTTGGTTAATATCTTGTTGTTTAGTTATGTTAGGAGAGCAAGTAAAGATTGTTAATTTAGGATATGCCTACAATCTCGAACGATAGTTGGGTTGTTTTGGCTAAGTTGTTCAATTATAAATAAGCTCCAACAAGTATGAATAGGAGTATTCAGAATTAATCAAACTCAATTATCTTGTGGTTGTTTCTCTCCCTAAGCAGAAATTTACACAAATTTATACGATTTAACTGGGACCATAATAGTGGTATCAGAGCGTGGTTACTATGGCAACTAACAAAGAGCGAATTGAGCATATGGAAATCGAGATCAGGAGCTTGCAAGATGGATTGAAGCAAATGGAGTTAGGGTTCAATGACAGGTTGCATTGCTTAGAAGAAACCTTAAGTAAAGTGGTGGATTCATTGTCAACTTCAAAAGGAACATCAAGTTACAACAAAAATGATTATATCGAATCTTCATATGATGGCCAAACTAAAAAGAGGCGTCTACAGTCATTGTCAAAAGTTGCTAAACTCGAAGCCCACAATACTCTAGCGACGATCCAACTGAGTGGTATAATAGGATTAGGCAATTCATTGAATATCAGGAAGCAACCAATGAACAAAGGGTTTCCCTAACTTCTTTCCACATGGAGGGAGAGGCCAATCAATGATGGCAATAGTTGCGATGAGCCTACCAAGAAGAAGGTAAGGTAGTGAGGTGGGAAATTTTTATGGAGGAGCTTTGGGCTCGATTTGGTCCTACGGAGTACGAAGACTATTATAAGGCACTATCTAGAGTTAAATAGACGGGTTCACTACGTGATTATAAAAAGGAATTTGAGAAGCTTGGTAATCGGGTAAGTGATTTGACATAGAAGGCTTTAGTAGGTACATTTATAGGGGATTAAAGATAGAAATTTAAGAGGACATCTGAATGTTTCGGCCTAAAACTTTAAAGGAAGCTATAAGCCTCGCACGCATGAAGGATTATCAACTGTCACGTTAAAAGAAGCTGCTGCGACCTCAATATAACAATCGGGCAGTACTCCATACAGCACCAACAAACAATATCTACACCCAAATAACTGAGGCCATCAGGTGGTTTATATGGGATGAGATGCAACGACGCCGAGCAATGGGACTCTGCTTCAACTGCAATGATCAGTTCATGGTAGGATATAAATGCAATCAACCCTAGCTACTAATCTTAAATGTGACATGATGAATGAAGAGGAAGAAACCTTAGGAGAATCTCCAAAAGAAGATGACACTAGTAAGTTAATCGACCAAAAAATGACTCTTTATGCTCTCACAGGATGGGTAGGCCCAAGGACCATACGTGTCAAAGCAAAGATAGGACCATACGAGATGATGGTATTGATCGATAGCAGCTCATCTCATAATTTCATCAACTCCTGAATGGCCAGCATGCTAAGACTACCAATCATTCCCACAGTTGAATTTTCGACATGGGTAGCAAATGAAAAAAAAACTATAGTGTAAAGGAAAGTTTGAACAAGTCCAGGTATTAATATAAGGAGTCCTATTTACGTTAACTCTTTATTCACTACCAATTACTTGATTTGATATGGTGTTAGGAATTTAGTGACTAGAAATACTTGGCTTAGTAATTTGCAACTAGAAAAATCTTGCCATTAATTTCACTTGGGCAAATAAAAGTTGTCAATTACAAGGCATCGGGCCTTAATCAATCCAAACAACATCTCTAACTGAACTTACCATAGAGCTGAGACAAGGCGAAATTGGTTCTGTTGTATGTTTTCACATGAATATGGAAGGTTCACTCAAAAGCCAACCACGCTACCACCAAGATGGGAAATCGACCACAACATTAAACTGAAGGAAGGAACTAAACTAATCAATGTAAGGTCATACCATTATGCCTATTTTTAGAAGGCAAAGATTGAAAAACAAGTACAAAAGATGCTGAATTTGGGTATCATTTAGACTAGTACCAGCACTTTTTTGTCCCCCATGTTACTAGTTAAGAAAAAATATGGCAATTGGAGATTTTGCACAGACTATCGGTCTCTCAATAATGTCACCATCAAGGATCGATTTTCCATTCCTACCATCGACGACATGCTGAACAAATTATATGGAGCAGTGTACTTCACCAAGCTTAACCTATGGGCTGGATATCATCAAATACGCATGAAACCAGACGACGTACACAAAATGACATTCTGTACATATAACAAACATTACGAATACCTAGTAATGTCGTTTGGCTTGTGTAATGCACCGTCAACATTTCAGGCTACCATGAATTCCATCTTCCGTCCTTACCTCAGAAAATTTATACTGATTTTCTTTGATGATATACTTATATATAACCCATCTTGCAATAGCCACCTTTATCATGTTAAGCGGACAATGGAGATCCTCAAGCAACATCGATTTTTTCAGGCAAGCAAGTGTAATTTTGGCTGAAAAGAACTTGAATAGCTTGGTCACATAATCACCAACCACGGGCTAAGAGTAGATTAAACAAAACTTACGACTATGATCTCTTGGCCACAAAGAATATTTCAAAGTTATGAGGATTCCTTGACCTAACTGATTATTACAAAAAATTCGTTCGAGGCTATGGGATATTAACTCCACTAGGGTTTTCATGATAGAGTAACCTGACTCGTTTATAAATAATCTAAACCTGAACCTGAACGTCAGGTTTGACAATTTCACGAACCTGAACTTAAACCTGAAAGATCTATAGGATCGATTAACCTATTTTTAGGTTCGGTTATCAAGGTAATCAGAATTGATAATCGAACCTATTCATATCAATATATATGACAAAAAATTATAAAAATAATTGGTGAAAATAGATACAAATTATTCATAAAAATACGCATATAAAATCCATCAAAGATTAATCCAATATGTTAAACCTAAGCAAAGTAAAAATAAGTCAAACAATGTCTTATAAAAGATCCATATTAGAAAAAAAAAGAGATAAATTATTAGCAATTATTCTTCGAATAAGATCGTAGGATGATCCACTGTTATACATGAAACCACATATGTAAAAATAAAGGATAAAAAGAGTTAGACTCGTTATTTCTTTTTTAATTGAAAATTTTTATTTATTTGTTTGTTTATTAAAACAAGGTACAGTAAATTAAATTACATGATTCAATTTGCTCAAGTTTTTCAAGTCTCTCTTCCACGTAAAGAGGAGTTTATGATTTTCTCAACCAATCTTGTCCATAAATAAGAGCCTCCACCATCTTTGGAGTAAGAGAGCTATGAAATGAATCAAGCACTCGACCTCTTCTACTAAAAGCCAACTCAGATGCAACAGTAGATATAGACATAGCTAAAACATCTTAAGCCATTGAAGCAAGCATTGGATACTTAGCAGAATTTAGTTTCCACCAACTTAAGACATTGAAAGTCTTGTCTTTGGGTTCACAATCTTCAACTAAATATTTATCTAGCTCACTTTTGGTTTCCCCACTTGCTTGACTAGCCTCTTGCTCATAAAAAATATTATCCAAAAATGCTACAACATCCTTGACATTATCAACTTCCATATCACTTGAAGCTTGAGATTGGATACTTGATTGTGCAATAGGAAAAGACATGGAGGATCGGTAGAAATCAAACATCCTAAATTGATTTTTACTTTCTCACACAGATGCTCATATTTGACATCATCATATGCTTTACCAATCACAAAGTTCACATACTTCAATATGTAACGTGGATCGAGAACGATAACAATAAACAACATGCAGTTGATATTAACATCTCCCCAATACTTAACTTACTTCTTCTTCATCCTCATAGCCATGTTTCTTACACTAAAATCACCAAGTCCACATCTCTTTGAAATAACCATCCCAATATCAAAATTTTCTTTCATGTACTCATTAGCAGTTACATAATTAGAGCTAGACAATTTTAAAGTAGCATTATAAAAGATAGAAAGAAAAGGCAACAAATTACGTGCATCTTCCCAATCACTTTTACTAGGAACACCTTTATTATCTTTATTCTCACCTCTGTTATTCTTCTTTTCAAAAAGGTCTTCAACATACTTATAATCTTGACTCTCCAATAAATCAAATGCTTTTTAAAATTTCAAAGCTGACTCTAACATTAAATAAATAGAATTCCATCTTGTTTCAATATCTAGACAAACAATACTTTTTCTGTCTATTTTCTCTTTTTCTATAC
Organism: Erythroxylum brevipes; assembly: GCA_027479065.1. Taxonomy (NCBI): domain Eukaryota; kingdom Viridiplantae; phylum Streptophyta; class Magnoliopsida; order Malpighiales; family Erythroxylaceae; genus Erythroxylum; species Erythroxylum brevipes. The sequence goes on along the minus strand of JANIHY010000006.1, from coordinate 27,878,638 downwards.
AAGACTTGAACTTTGCAATTCTAGTAGGAAAAGATCGAATATATTTCACTACATTGCGAATCCTAATGATTGAATCACCCAATTCTGATAACCCCTCTTTCATAATTAAACCTAAGATGTGTGCAGCACATCTCATTTGTATGAACTCACCTTTCAATACACTACCCTTCCAACTATTAATTCTTTTTCTCAAGTATTGAATAGCTACATCATTTGAACTTGCATTATCCATCATTATAGTGAATACTTTTTCAATATCTCAATTAACTAAACAAGTCTCAACAGTCCTACCAATTGTATCACCTGAATGACCAGAAATTGGGAAAAAGTTTAGAATTCTTTTGCATAATTTCTAATCATCATCAATAAAATGTGTCATGAGACACATATAACTGAGATTTTAACATGATGTCTAAGTGTCTGCAATAAGACAAACCATGAAAGGCAATTTCTTCGAAAACTCCTTCATCTTTTTCTCTCTTCTAAGTAAAACGCATAACAATCTCTAATCCCTGTAGTGTAAGAAGGAACTTTAAATTTTGGTTGGATATATGCACAAAAATCACAAAACCCCTCTTGCTATACATGAAGAAAAGGTAACTCATGAACAATAATCATTCTAGCAAGTGCCTTCCTACATCTTTCTTGGTCAAACATCCATGCTATCATTCTACGTGATGTGCCATCTCCACCTTTTTCTACTATTACTCCTTTTATAGTTTTTTGTCCACTTTCAAGTTCCTGGTGATTGTTATATGGATAGTTAACACATCTATTCAAGTGATTGATCAAGCTGGTAGTACCAATTATTCTTTTTACAATAGATTTCATATAGTATTGACACACACTAACTCTATCGTTAGCTTCATCTTCCTAAACCCAAGATCGTTTCTTGTTTAAAAAGGTGGCAGGAGGCTTAGGGAGTTTTGATGCATTAGAAGCAGGTGTTTGGGGATTACCAAAAGTTGTTATAGAAGTTATGTCAACACCACACCAATGCCCTAAGAAGTGAGAAGTATCTCCATTAATTCCGTGAGTCAATGGTGACGCATTGCTAGTGCAATCCATGGAGGTTAACATCTGATCAAAAAAATAAAAAATTAAAGCTTTTGTATTTGTAGATTTCATGAATAATAAAAAGAATAGTTTGAGATATTGAAAAAAAAAAGGTTCTACATGAAAAATAGAAATAAAAAATAATTACCTATTCTCTTCAAGAATAAAGATCGTGATTTGATCTTTTTATGTTTGAGGAGGAGAAATAGATGGTGAGTGTTATAGTTTGAGAGATGAGAGATTGAGAAGTTAATGTAGGATGAAAGATTGAAAAGATTTTTTTTCTTTTTTGAATAAATAGAATGACATTTAATTTTCCTTTGTTTTCATCAAAGGAAGAACCTTTCAACTTCAATTGTTGATATTTGATAAAAGATCAATTGTGATTCAAGCAATCTTAGCCATAAAATTACAAGATTGGTATTAAGATCGTTGAATTGAATCACCTTTTTTTAGAAGAATTGATTTTACAAGTGATCTTAGCAATTTTATCAATTATTCATATAAGAACAAACTGCATTACTATATCAATGATTCATATAAGAACAAACTACATTGCTAAATATTAAAATGATTGTTATTCATTATATTAACAAAAATTGAATAAAACTGTGTCTATTATTAAATCAACTCATTTTTCATTCCTTTCTAATAAATAAAACTGTGTTTGTATTTGTATAAGACAATATTATTATATGCTTATTATTATTAGTAACTATATTATATATTTTTAAGAATCAGTATTATTTACTTGTTTAATGTTTAAAATATCTCATAAATATCTAAGCTAATATATGTGCCTTAAAAAAACTTAAATTGTAGGATTTCTTAATAAATGTGTTTTACACTTATTAATTTCTTTAATTAATCTCTAAATGATTATATTATTTTAGTCAATAAATTTTTCTACTAATAGTTTAATACTTCGATTAATAATTTTGACACATATTAATCACTATTTAAAGTAGAAGTATTGAGTATTATGTATTAGTTGTTACTTATAATAGTAATGTTCAAGATTAACGTTTAATAATATAGAATTAAAGTAGTTTTTTTACCTTTTCTTCTTTTTTTCTCAAGAATTAATATAGTAAATACTAGTGAATTTATTATTATTGTTATCCTATTAAATTATATTTAAATATATGATATGTTTTTTTTTTATGTTTTAGGTTCAAGTTTAAATCTAAACCTATAAATCAAGTTCGGTTCAGTTAACCTAGAACCGCAAGTTAGAAACTTAAATATGAACCATGAATCTGATTTTTTAGGTTCGGTTCGAATCGAATCTTATTTACAGGTTCAGTCTATGCGGTTCAAGTCCAGTTTATAAGTTCGCGAATTTTCTTGAACACTCCTAATGACTGTTATACGCCTTTTTAGATTTGGTTAATTTTATTTACAGGTTCAATTTATGTGGTTCAGGTCCGATTCACAAGTTAGCGGATTTTCTTGAACTCCTCTGATAACTGTTATACGCCTTAACTCTCTCTTAACCAGTATACTATTTTTTAGTTCACGATGAGTGAAATAATCGTTGAGTCCTTGTATAAATTGTTAATGGGCATGTAAAACTAACAGACGAAGGATAGGACCGAATAAATAGATTAGTGGAGTGTTATCGACAGTGGTGCGCTTGGCTTTGGTGGAAACTTTTGGTGTTAACAAATCCAGTTACGTCGCCATTCTCCTGATCCAATGATCCAAAGGCATCTTTTGCAGGTAATCTTAACTTCTTCTGGTATATCTTCTTATCAAATTACAAAATTAAACCCTGTTGTCCAAGGAAAAGAATAAAAATAAGGATGAAAGAAAAAAATCAAGCGAGTTGCGCTGTTGGACCAAGAATAAAAATAAGGATGACCATTTTTGTAGAGTACCAAGACTCCGTGAGCGCTTTCCCTTTTGCTCATATTATCAATGCTTACGCCATTTGATATGGGAACACCAAACACAGCAAACCTACCGGTTTCTTCGGCAGATATTCACCTAATGGAAGTGTGTCACCAGCAGCCACGCTCCTACCATCAAAGAGGATTTCCATGGCAAAGTTCATGATGATTGTAGGTAATTATTTTTTAAAAAAGTTTTGGAAAATCAAATAATATTATCAATAGAAATGTGTTTTTTTTTTCCTTCTTCTAAAGTTTGATGTTTGCATTTTATTTGGCATTGTTTTGTGTCTTAATAACAATAATTTTTTCCACAAAATAAGTTGATTTATTTAGTCTTTTTCCTATTTTAGGAAAAAATTGAGTTAAAAGATGAAAAGAAATTGCACACCGACTAGTTTGTAAAGTAGGGACCAAAATGTAAAGGGACAGACTTTTCTTGTGAATAAATGACTTTAGCTTGGATTAGTCTGGATGTTGATATCTTAAAAGTATCTTTCTTTAATTGAGACCTTCCTTGGACACCTCGTGAGTAAAAAAAAAAAGACATTAGCTAGACACTAGAAAAGAAGTTTGCAGGATTCCTTTGAGGTTTGACAAATTATCATATTGGTCCTTCTTTTATGAAAGTTATTGTAAATCTCTCCATGGTTTCGACACCAGTTCCTCCTAATGTTAAATGTCCATTAAAAATCCTAATTACCTACGCAAAATGACGATTGTCTTTAAACGTGACAATATAGGTGACGTTACTGTGCCATATAACTAATGATGTTTAGATTGAATAACCCACAAGATGTTTTGCTTCATGCAGCATCGTTTACCATATCACATAACATCAAATGAAGCAAAAGGCTAAGACAATCTTTTTCTCCAAAATAGAAGCAATATGGACGAAGTTGGAGCAGACATCAATTCTAAGGCTAGGGTTCGTTGTCTGTAAAATTTCAAAAGGAAAAATCTTCAGTTGCCTTTGGCGAAAAACTGGCATCATTTGTTGTTTGGTTCTCGTTACAAATGCTTAATTTCTATTTTGTAAAGTTTAAGGCTTTTGAAATTCGTGATACCTTTGCATAATTTGGTACTTAGTTGAAATTTTTGAATCATTTTGAAATATGTGTTTATTGTCTAAGACAGAATTGTACCATTTTGTGCTAGAATAATAATGAAAAGTGTTGATTGTATATCTTGCAATGTCTTTGAGGCCCCAACATATAACCTGAAAGTATTATAGCATATCTAGGGTGCATTAAGAAGTGAATATAACGAATTAAGTACATCTAAGTATAGTAAGAGATATAATGGTACTTAATATAACAGACCCATAAATGGATAATTTGTTTGCTTTGACATAGACATACATACTTAAACATGAAATATGTATAAGAAGTTTTTATATGTTTACTTGGATTTATGAACGTGACATGAAGGGAATTGATAGAAGAAGTATGCCATTTGCTTATGGAATGTTGGTTAAATTAGATGTATTTTTGTATTGCTCTAACATGACAAGATCAAAGTTAATTGATTTGAGATGTATACCTCACTGAATAGATAGGTTTCGTTGAATAGACTTCTATAATCTGTCCATATCTTGGCTTATAGACCTCCAAATTGAATAATTCCAATTGGAAATCAAACTACAAACATAGGTCTAAAACTTTGATTACGGAACTGAAATTTGAGTTTTTCTCTAAGATTTTTTATTTCTAGTTTGAAGTTGAGTTTTGGTTGTTGTCTTTATTTTTGAATAGCTTGTAGTTTTGGGGATATAACTCCCGATATAATTAACCAAATTATATAAAATTTATGTCATTAGAAAATTAAGACATAGGGGAATGGAATTAATTGATAATATCATAGTTTAATGTGGGAACTAAAGGAAGAAGAAGAACTAATATGTAAATTTCCTAAAGTTAACATCGAACCAATTAGATTAAAGCATATGTGACCAATAATATTAAACATTTTGTGTGTTCAGTAGAATTGTAACATATGGTCTAATAAGATTATAACACATTGTCCAATAGGATTGTAACACATGGTCTAATGGGATTGAAATATATGTCTTAAGACTAGAAAATTGATGAAAAGGCATATGGAGAGGGGAGATGGATGACACTTTGATGGCATAACTTCAGATTTTTCTCTTCTCCATTTCACCTTATTCATCCCATCATTTTTCATTTGGCGATTAAGTAAAGTCAAAAAGGAAGGGAAGGAAAAATTTAGAAGAATGACTTTGCCAATTTTAAAGTTTAGGATTACACTTAATCTAATCTCTCTGTGTGTATGTTTGAATGGATACAAAGATTCATTTGGATGTAGAATAGTTGTTGGGATGATATTTTGGTGTTATCTTACATATAATTGGTTCAATATGACAAAAGGTATCTTGTAGTAGAATTATGTCTAGGTTTTGTTGAACCAATCATATTGTTTGGGTTATAACTTAACCTATAGACCTCTAAATTGGCTGATTTTAGTGGCATATGAAAACTAAGGCATAGAAATAAAATCTTTAGAAGAGACTTTGATTAATTCTGGCTTTATAATATTGGAATTTGAGATTAAAAATGGTTACTTGATGCTAACATTGTTTTAGAGAAGCTTGTGATATTTGGTCTATATCTTATGACTTAGAAGTTCAAATGGTTTGATTGTTAATGATATGGAAACTAGAAACATATAGGAACAAATTTGTAGAAGACCTCATATCCTAATTCAAACGTTTTCCATATGTATATTAAGGAACAACTGAATTCCATCATGTGATTTGCTTCTAGACTAATTGTTTGCCTATTTTTAGACCACATGGGCTTAGCCCAAATTGCACTCCGAATCATATCCAAACCTTTTTTAATGTGTATGAAACTTTTCAAACACCTAGAAATAAATGAAATAGAACTTACCATATGTGAATTGAGTGATTGACTATTAGAATTTAAGGTTGAGCGTAATGTATTCCAAAGAAAACTTACATGTGAATAAATGATTTGTTTGCATATTTATTGCTCATAAGTGTACAATATGATTATACAAACGTGATTTTGACACCTTTTCTAATGGTGATAAGTTATGACTTGCATGTATGAACACAACTACAGGTTTTATGACTTGAAATGTATATCATATGATTTGCCAATTTATGAATTGTGTATTGGAAAATTGTTATAGGAAATGTTACAGTGCCTGCTCTATTGTCTTGGTGGTGGATAGATAGGTATGCTTATAGGGATGCAGCGCAGCTGCTACAGTTTGGTACCAATGGTGTCTTCATTTTGAGACTATAATGTCTCCATAGTTTGATGCCTTTGGGTTCCACAGTTTGATACTTTCGAGTATCCACAGTTTTGATATCTTCAAATATCCACTACTCCCTTTATCCACACCCACAAAAATGTGCAAGCCTAACACATAAATTAAAGTAAATGATTATAAATAATAAATACAACTTGACAACATAAATAATTGGTATTGATGAGCATTTGCTTTTATATAAATAATTTGTATCAATGAGTGATGAATATCAATATTTGTCTTATAAATATGTATTTTCGGTATATGGATAATATGTTGAAGCATATTTGCAATATGTATTTTGCTTAAGTATATCATCATTGTTTATATAAGCGTTGAATGTTAATGTTTGGTTCATGAATGTGAATTTATGGTATGTGAGTTGTGATATGTCTGAATGTTTGTGTTTGGCAGATGATTGCTATGAGTGGTCATCCAAACTAAGTGTTTTCTCTACTAAGCTTTCAAGCTTAGCACGAGTGTTAATCCGTGTAGGTCTAGGTCATAAGAGTGGGATAACCCCCTTTTCGTCCCATCTTTAGGTGAAGAAAATGAGATCGAGTAACCAAGAATCGAGGCATCATTCTACTTTTGCAATGTTTTTTATAAATTAAGTTAGATTTTGTAAAGCAAAACTTTAGACGCATTTCAAGAATTATTGGGTTTGGTATCTTTTGTAATTTGGAATTTGATACCGATGATGTAATATGGTTTGAAATGCCATTAAAGCTCTGTAAACTGCTATTTTGTTGTTAATGAAATATGAATTGTGTATGGATGATGTTGAGTTAGAATTAGGTAGATTTGAAAAAGTTATCAACTTGAGATGATAATTTTTGAACATGAATTGTAAATATATATACATATATACAAGTGAGATGTTATGGACAAGAAAAATAGGCATTATCAATAATGTGTTGTAGTTGAATGTGATGAGCCAAATGAGTGGAGATTTGAGAGTTTAATAAAGTAAATTTGGTAGTTGAATGATTATGCTTATGACATTCAAAGCTTGTACAGTGCAAATCCCATGTTTTCCATAGGAAAAAATTCATGTTTTGACTTCAGGAGAAAATCTGTATTAATTTAGGTTGAATTGGGCAAAGTTATCTTCTTGAAATGTAGGTTATTTTTTTAGCTTTCCATTGATATAAAGTATGAAATTTTTGGAGAACGAAGTTGAAAGATATGATCATTAGAAGTTTGTGATGTTGTATGGGATGGACATTCGGGACAGCTGCATTGATTTGAAATTTTAACCCCTTGGAGGTAAAATATCTTCTTAGAGTCTTTATAAAATTGTAGGTCTAGAAGTCCTCTTCGAAACGATCTTTGAATGATCTCAATTCGATATCTTTAGACAAAGTTATGCCCTTTTTACCAATACAGGTCGGAAGAAGAAAAGCAGGAAGAGGAAAGTCGCAATCGCGACTTTGCGGACATGCGCGAAAGTTGTGATCGTGACTTGCAGGTTCCCTTAAGCTTGAATATTTTCCACTCTTTTGACCAGAACTTTATCGTTTGACCTCCAAATGACCTGATTTTTTAACCAATAGATTCCTAGCACATTTCTCTATCTCTCTATAAAAATTTATAGCTTTTAGTATTGATTTGAAAAAGATTAATTTAATCAAAGTAAAGGTATCAATTGTAAGAGCATGAACTGGATATTTCACTGAATATACTTCGATATTTGGATGATGTCGTGATCTATAAAGTTCCAAATTAGATGATTCTTGTTTCTAAATAAACTATAGACATATATCTACAAACACTCTAAAGAAATTGAATTTTAATTCAGTCTCTAAGACTTTCAATTTCTAGATGGAAGTTGAGTATAGTGTACTATTCAGTTTATTAACAGCCCGAAAATTTTTGAGCTCTAAATTTCAAATTTCTGAACCAAATCGAATGATTTTGGAGTCATCAGAAATTTAACACAATGGAAAACAAATGTCCTGAAGAAGTCAAATTGAAACTCCAGTTTGAGGTTTCCCAAAATCTGTTCTGAAATAGGAGAAATGTAGCACCCCACTCCCGACGAGACCCGAACCCGATATCCACAGTGATAACCGAGCCCGTGACCCGCGAGGGTGGCGTACTAGAACGACCATTACCTTTTAAAACTTGTTATAACATTTTCTTTTCTTTTAAAAACGATGAGTGCGCATATACAATCAATAATTTGGGCCCACAATACTAAAACATTTTGCATACGAAATCATTTTTGGCCACACACTATTTCAATAACCAAATCCATTTATATACATACAATCATTTCCAAATCTAGCCCAATACAAATTCAATACCCAATTATGGAAATACCAATTATACAAAATCCAAATTGACATTTATGCAGACGTGACTGATCCCGACCCTATACTCT
>JANIHY010000006.1:27834411-27854120 GCA_027479065.1 Erythroxylum brevipes | reverse complement strand
AGAGGTCGGGATCAGTTCGCGTCTGCATTAGTGTCTCATAATTGTACTTCAAAATCTCTGTATAAGAATGCTCTGTAATTATAGTGAGCCCAATATGGATAAGGCTTTTTGTTCATTAAATGGCTTTTGTAAATTATTATTGAATGTTTGTGATAACTAAAAATGTTTATTTATGAACGTGGGCTCAGATTGTTTACTGTCTTTTCCGTGCACATGAATGAAATGAAAAAAAACATATTGATACTGAGTTTCAACTGACTGATGTAACACGCCACCCTCGCGGGGCACGGACTCGGATATCACCAACGATGTCCGGTTCGAGTCTCGCGGGAATGGGGTGTTATCTAAACTTTCCCTATTCATAGATTAATGAGATGAGATATCATTAATCTAGATAGACTAGCACATGTTATACTACTTGATTAGATCAAGCAGTAGATCTCATAAACTGTAGACATGAGTTTTTTAGAGTTAACATATGGATGCTTACTAAAGGTAGTAAGTATATTGGATTGACCTACTATGAGACAATCATATGGATATTCTATTCCAGTGTCAATGATAGTCTCATCTTAGCAATGGTGCAAATATCCTTTAACTTGAGATGCTCAATGATATCTCGGATACTGATCATGTGCTTTGACTCCATTTATCAGTGCCTTTCAAGGGTTTCTCGTAGGGTGGTGATTGGGTACAACTTGAGATATTCGGAGGTAATTGAGTAGCTAATAAAGGACTCACCGTTCCTAGTAGAAGAGGATGATACCCAAGACCTCTTATTTAGATCATTACTCGGGAGTCTCTAGCCAAAGCAGATATGTGTCATAAAGAGAGTCTTTAATGATACATAGAGTAATAAGATCCTTAGGAAAGATCTAATAACATTTGGACTAGATGTGGCGTAGTTAGTCTAGTGGGAGTTGACACTTTGACCATACTCTGAATCAAGTTAGGTATAGATGGTGAAAGGATGAATTGCATTGCAACATTAAGTATGGAAGGGTTCGTAGTCAAACTACTAACTTTTTGGTCAATTGGGGGTCATAATGTGTTGCTAGATACTACTCTTGGTTTACTTGAACTAAGTGTTGATTAGCCAACATAACTAAGAACCTAATAGTTCATAAACATAGGAGATTTGAAGGATAAGTAAAATGTTCTTGAATTGTGATTCAAGATATGAGAGAGTGTTTCGGGATTGTATCACGTTGTGATCCTGGTAGAAAACGTTACATGGAATGGATTAGAAACAAGTGTTGTTGGCCTCTATTAATGCATGTTATTCATAGTCATTAACTTCTCATAACTTCTATTAATGCATGTTATTCATAGTCATTAACTTCCCATAACTTCCATTAATGCATGTTATTCATAACTTCCATTAGTGATGGGGGTTATAGAAGGCCAAATGGTGCAGAAAATTGAGATAATTTTTGTGCATCTGATGTAAGACACAAAAAAGAAAAAGAAAGGTTCTTTTTCTTACATACACACTTTTTTTTCTCTCTAACTCTCTCAAGAGTTCTTATCTTTGCTAGCACAAAAGAAAGAATTCTAGCTATCTCCTAGAGAGGTTTCATCCTTCTATCTTTGTGTGGACTTTTATTAAGACGGTTTGTGTTGATCATTGTGGTTTACGACAACCTAACGCAGAAAAGATTAAAAAACGAAGGTGATCATCAAAAAGGTATGTAAACATCTTACATTTCATGTTTTTGTTTTTTTATATCTATATGAATGAGTAGATTTGGTTATTGAGGTTCTGTTTTATTTCAGCTACGTATATTTGATAAATATTATATATGAGATGCATGATCGGAACCTAACAACATATGAATCTTGCTTATTAGGTAAGATGACAAAATTATCCTTTAAAAAAGGGGTGAATGTTTTTATGCTAAATTAAGGGGGATTAAAAGCCACTTAATTCCCACTAACTCTCCATTGATGTTGGAGGTTAGAGGGAGGCTAAAGGGTGTCAAATACACTCCATTTTTGTCCAAAAGTTGTAACAAAACAAAATGTCTTTTTGGTTTGTTCACTGTCTTTTAAAATACTCTCTCAAAGAACACACCACAAAGTTAACGATTTGCGTGTGCTATAGCCATTCTTCCTAAGAGGTTTCAGGCTTCACTCTTCATGTATATATCATTAGAGACGTCCTCCTTTGATTGTTGTTGTTTACGACAACATGAAGAGGTGAAGACAACGAAGAATCAAGGAGATTGTATGGTACAAATTTTAAGTTCATGTTTTGTTTTATTAAATCTAATGGCACATGTTTGATTCTGTCTTTTATGGGTTTCATTTTTTTCACTGTGTATTCTGATAGTTGATGCATGTGATGCATGATAAAAACCCAACACGAAGGAGTCTGGAACTTCAACAGGTTTGGGAGAGCACGAAGATGGAGGTAAGCTCTTCATCACAAGGAGACCCATGGAGGGGTAACTTTTCGTTGTCAATTCAACGAGGATATCGACACTGATGACCCAATTAAGCACTCTTTCTTTGTTTTTGTTGTTTCTTTCTCTCGTATTGAATTGATTGTGTTATTCTATATTAATTGATTTGGATTTTGTATATGGATAATCGTATTCTCGTTATCATTCAATTATTTGTGTATAAACCCATTGGGTATTGTGAAAGATTATTCAAATGCATTCATTGGATCGTTTTATTACAAACTTATTGTTATAATTTCAATATAATATGTAATTGTTATATTTGAAATTCATTTGTTGTAATTGTCATATTTCAAATTCATTTGTAGCGACCAATGGTTCGTAATCATTAGGGATAATATAATCTAGGTTAAATGACTCATCGTATGTGGTTATTGCTTAATTAATAAATTTTCCTAATTCATAATGCTCCTACCCAATTGAATCTAAAGGTCATATCTTAGGTTATTTGACAGTTAGGTTTAATTAATGATCATATCTTGATTAAACACTACCTAAGGAAAAACTCGGGTTAATTATTAACCTATGATTAATAGTTTCTAAGAGAGATTTGAGAACAACAAATCATTGAAAATTTTTTAATTAGGGTGTAAGTCGAGATTAAACCAAAGAACCTAATCCTCAATAAATTCACCATTTTCATCATTTTCGTATGTTTTTTAATTTGTTTTCATTAGGTTAGTTTTATTTTCATTTCTTTTTTTAAACTAAGCCCCCCAAAATTAAACCAAGCCCCCCAAAACAAGAAAAAAAAACTAAACATTGATTAATTTCATTTCATAAGCTTTACACACACTCTCTGTGGGATCGACCTAGACTCTCTAATATTTTGAAGATTTCATAAGTTTCTCCGACCGTCCTCTCTCCCAACTCCTCCTACTACATTGTCCACCAATTACTAGCACTGCTGCGTAAACCCATCATAAAAGAACTGGTTAAGCATATGAAGCAGAAAATGGTGGTGTAGACATTGTATCAATAAGAGCTTAAAGTGCTCCCACGCCTAATGAAATGACTCTTCCTCCATCTTAGTGAAGGTAGTTATCTTAGTGTGCAACTCAAATGTCCTTTGATGGGAATAGAACTTTCTCATGAATTTGTTATACACATCCTCCTATATAGTCAAAGACTCGGAAGGAAGAGTCATCAACCATGCCTTAGCCTGATCCTTCAATGTGTATAAGAAGCATCTCATTCTGAGTTGATCTTCATTTAATTCATCCAACGGAGAGATTTTGGAGAGTGGTATAGAATTCCTAAATGAAATTTAAAGTTCTTCATTGGGAACCCCATAGACCGATGGCAACATGTTATAATGGATACTCTTCAATTCATATTTCCTAGCTACCTCTTCCAATCATATGCACGAAGTGGCAGTACCAATCACCAGTCTAGCATACTCCTTCATCACTAACTGCCTTTCACCCATCTTGTGGTTATTCACTTGATCCTCTTGGGTTCCTTACGATTGTCTTTAGAGTCCCCTTGAGATCTTCGTCTTCGATGTGCATTATCAATAAAAGGGACGAGTTCATTATCCAAAGATCTCCTTCCTAGCATAAACCAAGTGAATTCACTACCTAAATTTCTCCTACCTAGCACAAACTAACTACGAAAAGCACTAAATTAATAACACAAATTACAAAACATGTTAACAAAATAACATAATAAAACATGCACGCATGAATAAACATAAACAATCAAAATCACTTAAGCAAACAAAAAACAATCAAAATTAATTCAAGTTCAAAACGCTAAACACCTAAAGTTTCAAAAATTACTTAGGTTGTCCTACTCGTAATTATACGAGGTAGTTGTAGCGATTACCCAGGGTCATCTCCCATAGAGGAGAAATTGGTTAACCTAAATTAATCTTGAATGAAAAATAAAAATAGATGCAATCCTAAACATTATATCCCGAATTTTTAAATGAAAGCTTTAAAGAAAGTCATGAAATTAGAATGAAAAATAAACGATTCAATCGGAAGAAAAGACAAATAGATTAATCAAGATGGAAGGCTCTTGAGAATTAATTTCACTAATTTAATCTCATATACATGACTAAGGGAAAATGATTAGAAAGTTATCTTACTACAATTAACAGTTAGGTTATAAATCAACTCGAATAATGAACTAATCTAACTTTCATATTCAACCAGTTATCATCCGAATTAATTATGAAATCTCGAATACTAATTACTGCTTAAATTAATATATTTCTAATTCTTAACCTAAGCTTTTATAATTTCTCATTCCATGATAAAATTCTCTTCCAGATCCTTCGTTTAATACTAAAATGATACAAGTTTGATCATTCTATTACATCTATTCAATTCAAAAAGTATAGCAAACATAAGACAACAACACAATCCCTCAATCATGCATGTTTGACTAAAATAGCTACATTAATCCTTAAGAAAAAGAGATCAGCTCATCATAGCATAAACACAGTTCATCATCTCCATACACTTCAATCCCATGTTACTGTTAACAGAAGTATTAAAGCAATAAAACAGTGAATAATAAATGAACTATGAAAAGAAATCAAATAACCGTCAGTTAAGCTATAAAAGTAACAAGTTTAGTAAATAACAAAAACACTGCAATAGATGAATAACATAGCAAGCAAATAAGGATCGGGTGAGTGAGGTGTGGTAGTATCCTGCCCCTCTCAAGCTTCAGCTCTCAACTTCTACTTCAACTTGTTCTTACCAAATGGTTGAAAGCTTGTTTTTGCTTCCAACTCTTTGCCTTGTTTCTCTCTTCTTCACCAACTCTTTCTGTTCTCTTCTCTTTTTTCTCTCTTCTTTCTCTATCTCTCTCTGTCCCTCCCCAAATGTGTAAAGAGTGAAGAATAAAATGAAAGATATTATAGTGTGCCGCCACCTCCTCCTCTTATTTGCAGCATGCTCCTAGGTTTAGAGTTTTGAGCTATCCCTCCTGTAGATGACAGGTAATAAGTTGGTGAATTAAAGGAAAAATATGTCACGGGGGAGACTTTATTTGTCACCACCATAAGGGCTGGTCACCACTGTGACTAAGCTTGTCACAGTGGTGACAAGTTAGTCACCACCTTTCTTTGTTTTTCTTTCTTTTTAATGCAAATTATTTACTTGAACTTTCATTTTTTATGCAAAAATTTACAAAATAATCCAATTAAAATGCATATAATATTCACATCATTTTCACTCAATTCATCTCTCATTTTGATCAAAATACAAGAAGTTGTAACCAAAATCAAGATATGAAGGCAATTAAAAGCAATAGAAACTAGACATAACATCACTAAAAAAATATCTCACTGGGCAAGCAATCTACTTTCAATGGGAGGAAGACTGAATCTGTTTCAATAAGTTTTACAATCTCTTCCATTGCATGACTTAATTGCAACAAACTCGCGGCGAGGGATTTTGACTAAATTAAAAAAAATATTTGCAGATTTTTTGTGGGGAGTAGCTGAACTCCCGAAGAAGGGCCTAAGCATCATTGGATAGCATGGAAATCAATGTGTCTCCTAGTGGAGGAAGATGGTATTAGTTTGCAGAGTTTGTCTGACATATACGTGGCCTTCTTGACTAAGTTATGGTGGAGATGTGTAGTGAGTAATTCTTTATGGGCATCCTTCTTAGTAACTAAGTATGGAACTAGAGGCGATTCAACCTAAACTGATGGCCTCTCAAACTAGGAAAAAGAATGCTAAATATTTGTGAACAAATTCATGATTGTATTGTTCACTTTGTAATAAACTCATCTGGAATGATACCACCATTAGGTACTTTTGAATGACTTCTGCCTATAACCATATTAAAGATGTGGGCACACGAACTATAATTGGTTAGAATTTTTGGCATAAAGGGATTCCTCTAAAAGTATCATTTTTTATGTTGCATTGATGGAAAAGTAGGCTTCTTCTGGATATTTCTAGGGATTCTTAGACCTTTGAGATGCAACAACTGTCATAATGGTTTCAAAGAATCTCTAGACCACGTCTTCCTTCTTAGTGAATGGGTTTGGCACCTTTAGAGTTTAGTTGGTATGTCTTTTGATTTAGCATATCCACGTTTTTGGCATAGAGATATGTTAATTCAATGGTGGTTAGCTAAGGGAAATTCAGCTATGAGACTTGTCTTTCAAGTGTTACCATCCTTTATTAGCTGGAATATTTGGAAGATGCGTAGCTCGATAAAATTTGATGGATCGTGTCCTCCTATATCTTTGGTGATCTCAAAGATTATTAATTCTATCAGTTATATCTTACAAGATTCTATTTCTTTATCCATTTCAAGTAAACAATGGCAAAATGTGATAGAGACTATGAAAGGGATGTTATTTCCCCGCAAGGTTCACTAGTGAGTTGGTGTAAACCCTCCATGATATTTCTAAAGCTGAATACTGATAGTTCATCGAGAGGAAACCCAAGACCAGTTGGAAGAGGTGAGATTGTTCGAGATGAGTTAGGAATGTGTGTATTGGCATTCGTATTCCCTATGCAACATGTTACAAGCCTAGAAGCAAAAATACAATCCTTTTTGCAAGGATTGAATTTTTGTGCTAAATTATTACCCAATTCACGGGTAACAGTCGAGTTGGACTTTAAAATTTTGGTTTACATGTCCCTTGGTAGAGCTAGATTCCATGGAAGTTGGCATATTGGTTCGCTGAGGTACTGAGATCTTCTTTTGTGAATGGTTGTTTTCATTGTTATAGAGAGGCAAATCAAGCAACAGATTTCCTAGCAAACTTGGGATGTTCATTGGAGGGTTTGATCACTTACAGTATTCAATCATTGATGCCTCGTCCCTAAAGAGGTATATTGACTTTAGATAAGTCAAGCTTGCCTTCATTAACAATAATGGCGATATTTAAATTTGTAATTTCTTTCAATTTTCACGCTATTGATGATTAGCATCAATGTAATGTCAACTTCATTTATTTCAAGGCAGCACAGGTTCATACCCCTCTGTTCTATACTTATCGCTTTTCTTTTTAATAAAATAGGATATTTGTCTCCTTCAGAGTATCGCCCCTGGTTTTAAAAAAATTATATTTATATCAGAATCAAACGAATTATTTTTTATTAATTTTAGTTATTGTTTATATAAAAATATGTGAAAATAATATTAATAAGAATAAAAAGATAGTTGGTAAATCAAATTTATATTAATGTGATTTCTTGATACATGAATGAAGTAAAATTAAAAATTATATAATATAATATATTGAGGAACTATTTTATAATTTCATAAAATTTAAAGACTATTTTATAATTTTAAAAAATTACAAGAAAAATATTTGATATCATCCGAAATCGACATTGTATTATACTAAAATAAAATTTAAAAATAATATCCCAAATTTCAAAAATAGACGATCTTAAAGTAAAATAAATAGTGGAAAGAGAAAATGGTGAGTCAAGTTGGGAAGATTGGCATCAGATTCAGCCTTTGCTCTAATCTGAAGTTCGCAGAATTAACTATCAAAGGCAAAGCCAGCTACGACAAAACATCTCATATTGTCTCCATTAGTAAATGGTCCCCAGTGCTTCCACAGCTTTTCCCAAGCTAGAGATGATTTCCCATTGCCAGTTTAGCTAAGGCCACAGATTCTCCATATATAATTATCTACACTCTTAAGGAACAACCCACAGCCACAGCAAAAGAAAAGAATTTTGTGCTTTTACATAGGAAAAAGTGAGAGAGAGAGATAATTGGACAAAAGTTGATCATAGACCAATTAACGAGAATGAATTGGAAACAATGTCAGGATCTTCAAATTATAAAGCCAAGTCTGTATGATCTTGTGACTAAACGATTGTTGTTTATACATCAAAGACATGAGGAAAATACTATATTTGCTCCGAACTCCTACCTTTCTCAAACCTTGTGAAAACTAACCTTCCAGCCGAAATGGATCTCCTCATCGCCAGAGGACTTCTGGCCAAATTCAAGATCCCACCTCTGTACTTGTCTGAATCTCTTACTTGACAGTCATCACTATCATCTTCTTCACTAACACGCAATATATCAGCAATAGAAGTTTGGCTTTGACACGCAGAAAAATTCAATGAGACTGACCTTCTTATCATCTGGTTTGTATGATCTTGTCCAACTTCAATGTCAATAGGTTCCGTACCCTCAACACATTCAACATCTTGAGTTGAATTCTTTGGTACTTCATCATCATCAACAACAAGAGTAAGAAGAAACTCTTCACGAAAATTTCCCGACTGCGAATCTTGAACAACCGAAACAGCATCATTAGTTCGATGTTGGAATTGAAGTGAGACTGCGTTAGAACTATGAGTAGGAATTTCTTGGTTTGGTTGTGGCGGCAAAATGTTGGCCGACACAATACTGGCGCGACAAAGTGGGCAACTAGCGTGAGACCTTAGCCATGTGTCGATACAAGGAACATGAAATGCATGGCTGCACTTTGGCAACAACCTTAAACTCTCGTTTTCCTGGAACTCAGTTAGACAAACAGAACAATCCGTACCTTCGAAAAAGCCATCTCCTCTCCTGTACTTAAACAAAGTAATGGACTTTATGAGTGCCTCGTCCAAGCCAATTGCGGTACCCTGCCAAGCCTCGCTAGTAATTTGATCGCGATTTTCGCTCAATTCCAATCTACCGTCTCCTTGGCCTCGCCTCCAACAGTACTTAGAAATGATGGTATAATAGCTAATCAATATGAAAGCACTTGCTAGGATGCCAATGAGAGCTATAATGAGAGGGGAAAAGTCGGTGCCAGAGCCATCATCTTCAATGTTAAAAGGTGGCGGAGGCGGGAAAATGATATAACACCACTGGGGGCAGTATACGCTGCAAATCGCTTGCGAGCAATCTCTATATGCATCGTATGGTGGCCATGGATTTTGGCTGGTAACAGAAGTCATGATAGCTCTGCTCAATTCTGAATCAGAACTTCTGATACACTGCTAATGTTTCCACCACCATCTCAGGGAGACAAGAAGGAGAAAGAAAGTAAAGTGGAAGGGGAAAAAAGGAAAAGAAAGTAGGAAAAGAGGGGCAGAGCTTAGATGGGAAGATAAGCAAAGGCAGAGGAGATGGAAGGTTGATGTGTCACACTGTCACTCTCTTTTCTTTCCCTTCTTTATTCTCCTTTAGTCTTTTTATTTTTTCGTTTTTTTCTAATTGTATCATTGTATGTGTGGTCTTTGCTTTTTTTTTGTTTTTCTGGACTTTTTTTCTTTCAAGGCATGGTTGGTTGACTAAACTTGTTGGATTGCGGATTTTCTTTCACATCATAGAGTGATTATTCATCGAAGTTGGTGATGTAGTACCGTCCAAGCTTAGTTGGTTGGTAAAGTATTGGTCACTGCCCTCTTTGCATTTCCTGTGGAAGTCACCCTATTTTCAACCAACCGCAGCGATACGAATAGGACTGTGCCAAGTTCAAAGAATTGAGAGGAAATGGTCACGTGAGTCGATCTGAAATCTTATTGGTCCAGAACTTCTCCGTAGTCAGTTCGTGTACTTGTGCACACTGCACAGCATTGTGTAGTTCCCAAGGAACGGCCCAAGTACTACCCGATGATAAATATAGAAGCATAATACTGTGTTGCGCGCTAATAATAGAAGAAAATTGGGTCTTTTGCCCCTCTTTAACATATTAGTAGAAAGACCTTAGTCATGCAAAACACATCATTTTACAGCCTAATGCATGGTTGTGTCCGGTTTCAGCCGCATGCAATCTAACCTGTGTGGTTCAGCCAGATTTTGGCCGAACGGTGTGTTACCGTTTGGATCTATCGATTGGCAACGTTCTGCGATGAGTTTCACGTAAAAATACCTGCAAAATAATGGAAGGCACGTCGGGGGTGAGGTCCCGATTAGCCTCTCCGACGTTCAAGTAAGTTTTCTGGTGAAGGTGAGATAGCTGAGAGTAAAGAAAAAGCTAGGTTATGATTGCGTACCTCTGTTACGAGAGAATAATACCTTATATATGATTTCTTCGTTAGGTTTAGGTCTTCACGTAGGTTTCTATATCTGCATGGAAAGTGTTCTCATGCCGTCGGGCCGTAAGGAGCGTGGATTAGGCTTGAACTTGGTGTGACAATTAGGAATGGACCGATCAATCCATTGGTGATCTTGATTAAGTCCAGGCCATAGACGGTCGACCCGACTACTGTACATTTTCTGCATTTTGCTATGTGAATACACAATATACAAAAATTACTCATAGGACTCGAGAACCGCCTAATGAATTGGTAATTATTGCCTAGATGACCCAGATCAACCATCATCGCAGTCGATTTTCTGATAGTTTGTCTGATCAAAAGACGTCACTCGTCATTAATTATTATTACTAGCGATTTGTTACCAAACATCAGCAAGTTAGTCATTGGGTGGACCATAACTTGTAATAGGCGTACCAAGATGGACAATTACCAATTAGATAAGATTTTTGTGGCACAGGCAAGAATGATCTTACATTCACATTTTCAATTTCTACTCACTCAGAATTTATTACGTGTCTCCTTGCGGTTATATAGAGTTCAGTGTGTCCTTGCGGTTATATAGGATTCAGTTCACGTAACAAAAAGTTTTCTGAAGACTTACGGTTACTCTTCCCTGTACTCAGTAATGATGATGATGATTGACAAAAGAATACCTTCACTAACTAGCGGATGAATCCAAAGAAATATCCCCAAGCCTGTTCAGAGGAAATTACCCATTCATGGAACATAAACAAAATGAGATAAACTCCTTTATTCTTCAGAAATCTGTTAAACAAAATTTCACTGGGACTTACAATGAGACAACGTTGTCAGAAACTACAAATGCTACAGAGATTTATAATATAACATTGTAAAAATCCACCATGAAAAGTCTCCGTTGGGTATATATGTATGTATGTATGTGTATATATGTATGTATATAAATGACACCACAAGATACACCGAAGAAAACTACTTAAAATGTCGTTCCTATAGTCGATGAAGCGGGGAGTCGGACGTTTGCACATGTTTATTCTCTTCTCAACTTCTACAAGAAAGAATAGTGGCTGAAGTCACTGTAATAAATTATTTGACAGTTTCTTGGTTCTAGGCTTTATCTTTTCTTCTTTCATCCACGGCCTGTTTGGTACAACACACACAGGGACAATCAAAACAATGTAACTCTTAAACAAAAAAAGCAAGCCACCCCCAACCTCCAAACAGAAAAATAAGTGACATATTACATAAAAACAAATATTCTTCTTTGCACACTGACTGATACCTGTAAGTGCTCAGCTATCCAAACTGGGAAGGAATACACTTGGATATCTTACGCAAAGTTTTACCAGTATTATGATTCTGGTTAAATCTACTATAGCATCTACTGTTTGAATTGTCAATTTATGGATGCCCATTGAATTGTCAATTTATGGATGCCCAATAGTATAAAATTTTCCTATAGAAGTGGAAAATCTACAGATATTGTTCAATTACTGCGTAAAAAGTTGCATTGAATAACTGTCTAATCTAATGACACAGATATTGTTCAATTACTGCTTAAAAAGTTGGTTTAAAAAGGAAGCAGCAGCATTGAATAACTGTCTAATCTAATGACACAGATATTGTTCAATTACTGCTTAAAAAGTTGATTTAAAAAGGAAGCAGCAGCATTGAATAACTGTCTAATCTAATGACATCGGAAAATGTCTTGAGTCTGCTAAATAGAGAAAAAAATATGACGATAAATTTTGCAAATACATCCGTTGAATTCCAACTTCACAGAAAGAGTGACTATGTAAGTTAAAGAGCAACAAAGCTTTTTCACATGCACAATTGCAAAGCTGGAAAATTTCTCAAGCAGACTTGAAGGAAAGAAAAATATTACCTTGCTCTGGAACATCCTCATTGTCAACACAACAGTATCTCGCATTCTACAAGAAAAATTTCATGACTCAAAATAATCTCCAATGTATTTATCTTTCATCAGAACTGAGAGCAACACGCTTCAAGTTTCACAAAATAAGTACAATTTCTTTGTCCAATTTAAGGTGTAAACTTATGCAATAAAAGTAAAATGATATACTAGAAACCAATCATGTGAGCCACAAGAGAGCATTACAGAAGCCCTAGACAAGTTTAACCGTGCTGCTTAATTTTAGAAGAGGTAGATCAGTAACAAGTAAAGGGGGAAAAAAATAGAGAACTAGTCCTTTTATCTAATTGTCTGTACTAGAAATTTCATTGATCAGGAAAAATGTTAGCATGAAGTATCATTCATCTTGCAATTCTTTCTATCTGTGCCTGAATTAACTGAAGTTGAAAGCAACAATTATTATACAAAGATCATGGACATTTTTAACCATTTCACCATTCTCTTTATTTGTATTTTCACTCGTCATTGATGACTCATGCAGTGCACCATCCACTGCTAGCAAATACAATTTAAGAATCGAGTAAAGCAAAATGTTGGTCATATTTTCACTCTCCGTCAAAACAGCCCCGACAAATAAAATCGATACAATCCAAAACATAGGTGACAGTTTATCCTCATGTCACAAAAGTTTAATTGAGTAACACTGACCTAACGGTATATGCACTGAGAGGATGAGAAGATCCATCAGAACATGACAGAAGAAATTGTGCTGACAGGCCAGAAGGAATTTTAATCTGTAACAAATCAACATACATCAAGAACATGAAAATATGAAAAGTTCAAAGAAGAAGCTGCAGATGCACGCTTGTAAATTAACAAACCTAAAGTGGAAGTGCTTTTGGAATATATAAGAAGTAAAAAGAAAACAATCCTGATTTGTCATGTCAGATGAGGAATTGGCGTAAATAATAAAGATTTGCCCAAAAAACTTCTTTAGATCGTGTGAAAATGATAATATGAGCTAATCAAGATCAAAGAGCTCCCAATATTTAGCTAACTGTTTAACATATATAGTTAATACAGTTTCACCAGAGGCCCAAAAAATGTTTCCATTTGTTGGAAGCAAAGAAAACAAGCTGAAGATGAAGAAAAGGCTAGTAGAAAAAGAATAAGCACAAAAGGATGAAAAGTAAAGGACCAACCGACAAGTTCTTTGAGAATATCTCTGATTTTATGAGAATTTCTTCACTACTGTTCTTGATTTGGTAGCCTGAACGTTGCAAAATCAAAGTTGTCGGCTTCCAATTGTCAGGATAGTCTGTCTATAAAAGGAACAAACATGAGTTACACAAATTCAATAACACCATGATGCAGGAATTTTCCGTGAACTCTAAATCCATTTCAGAAAACAAAAAAGAGCTATACAATAATGAACATATCCTCCGTAAAGCAGATCAGATCTTTTTATATAGAATGGTAGACCTATGAAGCAAGGAAGAAAGGAATCATCTAGTTGAATTGAATGAGATTAAGTGAAGATAACCATTACTATAACTTGAGACATCAACCTCAAAAATTTATCTGCTAGTATCAAGATAACATCAGAAAATTTCACTTCTAACCTTTAAAAATCAAAACAATACTCAAGATATACATTGTTAATAGACAGAGTTAACATATAAATCCCATAATTTTAGAACACAGAATCTCCAACATATAAATCCTTAATGTCACAATCATAATATGGTTCCAGATGTTGAAACATAAAACAATTGCAGTCTCCACTCCACCCAAATCCCGACTTACCCAACTTTTTGCTCAATCAAAATCAGATCAGAAAAAGGAATGGGAAATATCAGGTGTTCCTTTATACCACAGGTGGGGGAGGGTTAAGATGTTTCCTAAAAAGATCAGTGGATCAATTGTGAGACAATAGGTCTAAATGTTCATGAGTCGTTAAGTACAGCATCAAAAAACTGTACAATCTGTGACTAATACTTTGGATATTACATTTTTTCAAATGAAGTTACAATCCACTTCTATGTGGTTTGTCCCCTCATGATAAATTGGGTTGGATGCTGTGAACAGTACTACTTAATTATCACATATCAGGTTCGTGAGCTTCAGTAGAGCAGTCTAGATAGATAAAAAATGTTCATCTTTTGTAGAAAATATCGTGGCTCTATGTAACCATAACATCCAACATGTTTTGCTCTGAACATCATAACACAGATAA
Source organism: Erythroxylum brevipes (assembly GCA_027479065.1). Lineage (NCBI taxonomy): Eukaryota > Viridiplantae > Streptophyta > Magnoliopsida > Malpighiales > Erythroxylaceae > Erythroxylum > Erythroxylum brevipes. The sequence goes on along the minus strand of JANIHY010000006.1, from coordinate 27,839,586 downwards.
CATCAAAGATGTAAGTGGAGTCGTGTGAAACATATGGGATGCCCAATTCCATATAGCATGACATAAGGTACATGTTCAAAATAAACAAACCTTGGTGGTGTGGGTAGAAAGCCAACAATAGAGCATCATGTTAGGAAAGATCTATATTAGACGTTAGGGAAGATCTATATTAGACGTTAGGGAAGATCTATATTAGGAAAAATATGATCTCCTCTTTATTGTGTGATTTTCTCTTCATTCCTAAGATCTTTTCCTTCTGTAATTGGTTCTATATAAAGGCTACAAGGGTCTTGAGTTATTATCAAGCCCTCAGTTAACTATTCTCTAATTTTCACATGGTATCGAAGTAGAGTTAATTTCCAAACCACAAAATCTACTTTACCGTAAAACCGCACCGTCTTCTAACCTATCCAAAACACTTATCTCCACTTACCAAAACCAAATGCATAGAAGCAACTAGGAGGTGCCAACGACCACCACAATACCGGCAATGTCTCTGGAAAATCACATACTCACCAACGCCTAGGCATCACGAGTCGTCATCTAGCAACCACCAGCGAGGGTAGCTTGATGGGTCAACTCACCTCTTTGTCCTTAATGGAGTTCTAGTCTTGTTTTATGTCAAAACTAACCAAAACATGGGCTATTTTGATAGTAGTAAAGTCTTTTATATGTTTCGGAACATCGTCAACAGTATCACTAGTGTTCGTTTAGCTAGGAATTCCGTCAAATATACCTAGGAGATGTCAGATTCTAGTTCCTCAACTTTGTGAATCACCAAACAATGTTTCAATGGTAATAACTATTCTTTCTGGTCTAAGAATGTAGAATTGTTCTTTAGAGATCAAAGAAAGTTGTCACACCTTACATCTAATCCCCCAACTGATCAAAAAAATACTAGAAAATTGGCAAGCTAATGATGCACAATTACTACATATTCTTCTCGATCCTATGGAAACTGAAATCTCAATCCTATTCTCCCATGTTAGCACTTGTAAGCAAGCTTGGAACTATGCTAAGCTTCTTTACTTCAGTAATATGCTTCGCATGTATGATATTTTTGTTGACTTATTTCAGGGCAAACAGGAGGAAAGTTTGATTGAATACTTTTTGAGGAGTTGAATTCTCTACTGTCGATCACATCTGATATTAAGGAGATGCAGACTCAAAGAGTGCACCTGATGACTATGACATTTTTGGCTAGATTGAAACCCGAATTTGAGCCAATGTGAGCACAAACCTTGGGAGGAGTAGACTTTCCATCTTTAGTTGAAGTATATTCCAAACTCTCTTGCTCTATGACTAAGACAAATCCACCAGAGAATAACTCTAAGAGGTCGGCACTTGCAGCACAATTTGGTTCACAACTTGAAGGAAGTCATGGGGGAAGTCGAGGAGGACATGGTAGTCTTGTTGGTACAGGAGGACGTGGCAGAGGCTCATGGCTCCATTGCACATACTGTGATAAACGCGAACATGATGAAAAGTCATGTTCGGATAAATATCCCCATTTGCGAGTTGCGTAAATTGCATCTCTTAAAGAACATTCTTCAGTTTCAGCTTCACAATCGTCAATTACATTATCTCAGGATGAGTATACTGAATATCTGCAGTATCAGTCAGCTTAGTAGACATCGTCTTCTTTTATGGCATCTGTGGCTCATCAAGGTAACCCAACCGCCTATTATTCATCTATCCTTAAAAAACACTCATGGGTAATAGATTATGGTGCCACTGATCATCTTTCAGGTAAAATAACCAACTTTAACCATATCGTTTCTTTGCTTGCCTCTCATAATGATAAACTTACTATTGTTGATGGATCTATTGCCACCATTAAAGATGTCGAATCCTCTCATCCTTGTTTTTCTCTCATATTACCATCTACATTATTTGTACCGAACTTTACTTTCAATTTTATGTCAACGAACAAATTGACTAAACAACTAAATTGTGTTGTATGCTTCTACCATGATATTGTCATTATCTAGTATTTGAAGACCAGGATGACGATTGGTGAAGGGCGTGAATCAAATGAAATGTACTATTTTAGCGAGTTGCAATCATCCATCACATGCCCAGTGTCAATCCCTCCCATTGATATCCATAGTCGATTGGGTCATCCATCATTGGAAAATCTCAAGAAAGTAGTTCAGGGTTAGATTCTATTTCTAGTTTAAATTGTGAGTGGCAAACATCATCATTCTTCGTTTTCCACTCAAGTCAATAAAAGAGTTGAAAAACCTTTTATGTTAATCCATACAGGCATTTAGCGTCCGAGTCATGTCAAGTCTACGTTAGGATTTCAATTTTGCTAATTTTTATTGATGATTTCTCTCGAATACTTGGTTATATCTAATAAGAGGTTGTTTAAAACTATTCTCTATATTTTGTTCTTTCTGTACTGAAATTTAAAATCAGTTTAATTCCCGAATCGATATTCTACATAGTGACAATGCTAAAGAATATTTCTCTAGCTCATTCTCCAACTATTTGAAACAACAAGGTATTCAGCATCAATCTTCTTGCCCACACACTCCTCAACAAGATGGGGTAATTGAGCAAAAAATCCAACATACTGTTTAATCCACATGAATGTACCCAAAAGTTTCTTATAGATGTTGTACTCATTGCATGTTTTCTTATCAATTGTCATCTTTTGTGTTAATGGGTAAAACTCCATTCTCAATTCTCTTTCCCTATCAAGACCTTCCATTGATCCTCGGGTATTTGGTTGTTTTTGTTTTGCTCATCAGCTTAACACAGATAAATTAGATTCAAAAGCTATAAAGTGCAATTTTCTCTCGAACCCTCGTTTGCAAAAAGGGTATGAATGTTTCAGCCCCTCATTGAATCAGTTTTTTGTATCTGCTGATGTTACATTCTTTGAAAGACACACCATAATTTTCTGATGCGCAGTCTGTCTCTACTGACATTGATAAGTTTCTACCAATTCCTTTTGTTCCTTCCCAAACAACTCCCAATTATGTTGCTCCTGACACTAATACTACTCCTTTGGAACGTCGATCTCGCCTTGATTTGTAGGTTTATACTCGACGCACCCATCATGAAGTACGACTACGATTGATGCTCGTCACCATTGTCTTCTCCGTCTTCAACTCCATCATATGATGACCTTGATTGGCCCATTGCTCTCCATAAAGGAAGGACTTATACATCTCACCCTATTTCAAACATTGTTTCTTACAAAACATTATCACCGTGTTATGCTACTTTTGTATCCACTTTGTCTTCTATACCTGTACCTAAGTATGTTTCAGAAGCTTTGGATCATCCTGGATGGAAACTTGTCATGGAAAAAGAGATGTTGGCTTTGCAAGCTAGTAATACGTGGAGCTTAGTTACTCTTCCACATGGTCAGACAATTGTGGGTTGTCATTAGCTGTTCAATTTAAGGTCAATTCTGATGGCACGATTAATCGTTTAAAAGCTCGCTTGGTAGCTAAGGGTTATACATAGGTGTATGGTGTGGATTATACTGAAACCTTTTCTCCTGTAACCAAATTGACATTTGTTTCTGTTTTCATTGCACTGGCAGCCACCCATAATTTGCCTCTTCATCAACTTGATGTAAAAAGTGCTTTCCTTCATAGTGATCTTAAGGAGATTATTTTTATCGAGCAACCACCAGGGTTTGTTACTCAGGGGGAGACTACTTTAGTGTGTCACCTTAACAAATCTTTATATGGTCTAAAACAGTCACCGAGAGCTTGGTTTGGGAGTTTTAGTACAGTGGTTATGAAGTTTTGTCTGCATCGATATGGGGTGGATCACTCTTATGTTTTATCATCACTCCAAGGTTGGTAAAATTCTTTTGATCATTTATGTTTATGACATGGTTATTACTGGAGATGATAAAGTAGGAATCCAGTTTTTAAAGTCATTCCTACAGACCAAATCAAACGAAGGATCTTCGTTTACTAAAATATTTTCTGGGCATCGAGATAGTAAGGTCGAAGATGGGGATTTATCTATCTCAAAGAAAGTACATCCTCGATCTTCTAAAGGAAACAAGTTTGTTGGGAACAAAACCAATTGATAGCCCCTTGGAACCAAATGTGAAACTTAATGCTGAAAAATGAGAGCAGTTGGAAGAGCCAACTAGGTATCAAAGACTTGTCAGTAAACTGAATTATTTGATTGCTACTCGTCCAGATATCTCGTTTGCTACAAGTGTAGTCAGTCACTTCATGGAATCTCCGCGAGGATGCAGTTATTAAAATTTTGAAATATTTGAAAGGCTCTCCAAGGCAATATCTCTTTACCAAAATCATGGAAACATTTGGATTCAACTTTATACAGGTGCAGATTGGACAAGCTCTTATGGCCGACGGTCTACTTCAAGCTACTATGTGTTTTTGGGTGGAAAGATGATGTCATGGAAAAGTAAAAAGTAGTCAATTGTTGGACGTTCTACTGTTGAGTCTAAGTACAGGGCCATGGCGTATACTACATGTGAGTTGATTTGGTTGAAGCATTTCTTGGGGAACCTGGTTTCGAGCACTTCGCTCTAATGAAGTTGATGTGTGATGATAAAGCAGCCATTCATATTGCCTCGAATCCAATCTTTCATGAGAGAATCAAACATATTGAGGTTGATCGTCGCTTTGTTCGTGAAAAGCTTCAAGAAGGATTGATTGAGAGACGACATGTCAAGTCAAAAGATCAACTTGTTGATCAGTTGAATCCTATATGTAACAAGCATAAAGCTTATGATATGTATGCTCCAGCTTGAGGGGGAGTGTTAAAATCTATATTAGACGTTAGGAAATATCTATATTAGGAAAAGTATGATCTCCTCTTTATTGCATGATTTTCTCTTTATTCCTAAGATCTTTTCCTTATGTAATTGGTTCTATATAAAGGCTACAAGGGTCTTTGGTTATTATCAAGCCCACAATTAACTATTCTCTTATTTTCACACATCAATGCAAGTTCAATGGGATTACTTAGCAGGTGAGACATTAGAGGTGATTTGTTACGGATGCATTCGTGGGACAAAAATATGAACGACGCAGAAAGTTTACTACCTAAGATACTGATGTCATGAGTGAAATAAGATAAGGATTCTAAATCCTTGTTTAGTTAGGAATTCTAGTTCTATTAATCTTCTTGATTGTAAGGAGATTTCCCTATAAATAGGGAGTTATTCAG
>JANIHY010000006.1:27812441-27829009 GCA_027479065.1 Erythroxylum brevipes | reverse complement strand
TTTAATTAGAAAAATTAAATATATCATTAAATAAAATCAAATTATTCATATCATATTATGAAAAAAATTAAAATAGTAAACCAAAGTCAAAAACTACTTTTTTGTTTTTATAAATTTTAAAAACTGAAAAAAATCAAAACTAATAGCAGAAGCTAAAAAATTACAAAATATTCGTTTTAACTAAATTTGAAATAATAATAAAATAATAACTAGAAATAAATATACCTTTAAACAAACAACTTTTACCCAAGGACTGGGCTTTTGAAATGGCCAGATGCCAGTCACTCACAAGAAAAGGGCCCACAACGGTAAATAGTATTTCAATTCGATGCTTTTTTTATTTATATCAGTACATGCTTTTGGCGGGAACTGTTGGCCACCGTGACATTTTCCCGCCAAACCTTCGGAGACAAAGGAACCTTCAGAAGCGCGAAAACTTACTTCGGAACACAAGGACAGAACCAGAAAATACTGTATCAGAAAATGGAATCTTTTGGGGGATTCTTCGTCGACGAGAAGGCGGTCAGAGTTGAGAACATTTTTCTAGACTTTCTCAAGAGGTGCGTACTTGCATTTTTCGGTTTCTTTCTTCTTTATTTTCAGTTCATTTGCTACTAAAAAGAAGGCAATTTTTTTTTTATCGGATGTGTGTTGTTTGTTTGAATTTGTTCAGCTTTAGATTGGAAAATTCTGGAGAAGCGTATTACGATGGTGAGATCGAAGTGATGAGAGCCAACGAATCGACTACCATGTTTATCGATTTTTCTCACGTTATGCGTTTCAACGATCTTCTCCAAAAAGCTGTCGCCGAAGAGTACTTGAGGTCGCTTCTTTTCCATTTCTTAATTTATGGATTTTTGAATCCTGATTTAACAGTATACGTGTATGTGTTAATTTTTACAAAATAGGTTAGAGCCGTACTTGAAAAATGCTTGTAAGAGGTTTGTGATGGAGCAGAAACCAACTTTCATCGCTGATGACAACCCTAATAAGGATATCAATGTCGCCTTCTTCAATCTCCCTTTCTCCAAACGGTATTTACCCTTCTTTCATTTTTCCGTTATTTTTCACTCAATTAAATATGGAGTTGGAGAATAATAAGCTCCTATCCCATAGCTTTTTTGGCTGAAGTTGTGATCCCAGATACTGAAATTTGGTAATTGATCATTTCTCTTATAGATTGAGAGAGCTAAGCACTGCTGAAATTGGTAAACTAGTGTCTGTCATGGGAGTTGTGACACGCACAAGCGAGGTTAGGCCAGAGCTTCTCCAAGGAACTTTCAAGTGCTTGGAATGCGGAACCGTCATCAAGAATGTTGAGCAACAATTCAAATACACTGAGGTTTGTTTTTACTAGTATTTTCTCATCACCTCACTTGTTTGCCTATGGTGTTTGTTAAACATATTTTTTATCGGTATATGTTGTGTTGAATCTGAGTTTGCAGCCAACAATCTGCTTGAACGCTATGTGCAACAACAAAACCAGATGGGCGTTGCTTCGGCAAGACAGCAAATTTGCTGATTGGCAGCGAGTAAGGTTGCAAGAGACTTCCAGAGAGATTCCTGCAGGTTCCCTTCCTAGATCTTTGGATGTTATTCTTCGCCATGACATTGTAGAACAGGCCAGAGCTGGTGATACGTAAGACATTTTTTATTATCCATGTATAGTTTTGAGTAGTGGTAATTTTCCTAAATTGGCTTGTGAGCAATTTTACATTTGTATGCATCCAGGGTCATTTTCACTGGTACTGTGGTTGTAATTCCTGACATAATGGCATTGGCATCACCTGGTGAGAGAGCAGAGTGCCGTCGGGAAGCTTCTCAGCGTAAGGGTTCTGTTGTTGGACATGAAGGGGTTAGGGGACTACGAGCATTGGGAGTGAGAGACCTTTCCTATCGCCTAGCATTTATTGCCAATTCTGTGCAGGTCAGTATACTTCTTGCTCTTCTCTAAGTGCCTGAGTTCGAGGATATGTCTTTGTGTTTATGCTCAGCAAAGGTTTGTTTATTAGGTTTGTGATGGTAGAAGGGATACAGATATCAGAAACAGAAAGAAGGATATCGATGAAGATGATAGCCAGCAATTTACGGTCAGTTCATGATGCCTTGTATCTGTTAGTTTCATAACAGTTCCCGTCTGATTGAGGCTTTATAGATCATTGTTCTGACTTGACTAAACTGGCAGGATGAGGAGCTAGATGAAATTCAAAGAATGAGAGACACTCCTGATTTCTTTAATAAGCTCGTTGACAGCATTGCTCCAACTGTTTTTGGTCACCAAGATATCAAGCGAGCAATCATGCTCATGCTCTTGGGTGGGGTCCACAAGTTCACTCATGAGGGCATTAACCTTAGAGGAGACATCAATGTCTGCATTGTTGGTGACCCCAGCTGCGCCAAATCTCAGTTTCTTAAGTATGCCTGCCTTCTTCCAAGGTTCCAGATTTTAGCTTTAGTTTGTGCAACAGAAATTACTGATGCATTTGAATTGGTGTGTGACGACAGGTATACCTCTGGCATAGTTCCCAGATCTGTCTATACATCTGGCAAATCCTCATCAGCTGCTGGGTTGACTGCAACTGTGGCCAAGGAACCAGAAACCGGGGAGTTTTGTATTGAGGTTTGCCATTCTTTTGCTATAGCCTGGGAATTGAGAATATGTATGTTTTTCTGTTGGAAGTTTGGCGATGCCCTCTGATTCTGCAGATTCAGACAATAGGGGAGGAATTTGTGCTGAAACTTATAAATAATTGAAATTATCTTTTTTAAAATGTTTTTTTCCAACTCTTGTTTTAGGAATATGATAGAATCCGAGAAAATAGGTACGGAAAATATGTAAGTTGCTATTGATTTGTTATAACGAATACAAAATAGTCTGGTTTCGAGGATCCAGAACCTCCAGCCTCAGGCTCACACACACTCACAATATACTCAATTCCCCCTTCCCCTCATGTCTATGGCTTATTTATACTAAGAATCTGTTAAGAATAACAGATTCGGTTAGCTGACAACCAATCATAAGGTTGTCAGCCCACCCGCAACTAACAACACATACGTATATATATATATATTTACTATATTTATTTCTGAGTTGTCCCGGTTCTAACAGATGTTTGGCAAGATTAGAGATCAATTGGATCTGTAAGATACTACCATAGTCAATTTGCACAATCACCGTAAGCTCCTGATAATTTATACATCGGCAATGAAGGCAAGTTCTCTAAGATGATTTTGATAATAATGAAAAAGGACATGTCTTGCACAATGCTTACCAATTACAAAGAAATAGTATGGCAAATCTGCACATTGAGGTTATTGGGAAAATAAAAGCCAAGAAAGGGAGCCTAGGAAAGACAACCTTACAAACTTTAGAATGAAGATTCCTTCATTCCAATGGGGAAATGACCATAAGGCCTACTTAGAGTGGGAAAAGGACCTGATTTTCTCCTGCCACCATTACAGCAAATAGAAAAAGGTAAAACTTGTTATTTAGTTTATTGTCTTGTGTCATTACTTAATGGGATTAGCTTGTGTAGGCAAAGAAACTAGGAGAGGCTTATTGAAAACTAGGAAGATATGAAAGCGATCATGAGGAGAGGCTTTATCTCTAATCACTATTACAGAGAGTTGTTCCAAAAATTGTAACGCTTCACTCAAGGGTCAAAGAGTGTATGCGAATACCACAAGGAGATTGATATTGTCATGATCTTAACTAATATAAAGGATTGAGAAGCCACCATGGTTAAATTTTTAACAATATTTAATGGTGATATTGCTGATGCGATAGAACTACAACATTATGTGGAATTGGAAGATATGGTTCATATGAGTATAAAAAGTAGAGAGGCAACTATAAAGAAGGGGAAACGATTCCAAACAAAATTACGGTTCATCCTTATAGAAATCAAGTTGTAAACATGATGACAAGGCTACTCCTAAAGCCAAATTCAAACCACCTAAAGAAGAAAAGACAGTAGAGTAAGGTAGAGGGTAAATATGAAACTCAAATTCATACACTGGTATTAAATGCTTGCTTTGTTTGGAAAAAAGGCACATAGTTTCACAATGTCCTAATAAATGGACAATGATCATGAGAGGTGATAGGGAGATCAAAGGTGAAAGTAATAAGGATTCCATGCCGCCATTAGAACTGTGATGATAATAATGTTGAATATTTGATGGACGGGGAGACGTTTGTGATTAGGTGTACTATGAATCTCTAAGTCAATGAAAATGATGTTAGCGAGTAACGAGAGAACATCTTTTATACGAGATGTCACACCAATAATGAAGGATATAGCATGATTATGGATGGGGTAGTTACATGAATATAGCTAGCACTACCTTAGTTGATTGGGCCTACCTACCATGAAACATCTTAGGCCATATAAGTTTCAATGGCTAAATGAATGTGGCGAGATAAGAATCAATAAACAAGTGAGGATTCGTTCTCGATTGGTAGATACTGTAACGAGGTGTTGTACGATATTTTACTTATGCATGTTGGTCATATTCTCTTAGGGAGACGTTGAGAATTTGATATAAGGACCATAAAAGATGGGTTTACACATAAATATTCTTTTGCCAGCAACAATAAATTCATTTCTCTTGACCATTAATACCTAAATAAATATATGAAGATTAGCTTAAGTTAAGAACAGAGACTAATAAAAAGAAGAGTGGCCTAAAGAATGAGGGTGAGAGATTAAAAAGAAGAGAAAAGTAAAATTAAAATAAAGAGATTATTGAAAAAAAATGAAGGGAAAGAAAAAAAGAGTGTTGAGAGAAGCAAAAAGCAAGTGAACTTTTAGGTCAAGGATAGCTTTTTATTCTAACCAAGCTATTATAGTATTTTTGTTTAGGCTTGTTTTTATAATACTAACAATCTTGATGTTTCCTTGTCTAGTGTTTTTGTTACTTTGTCGCAGGATTTCTAAGATCTATTTTCCAACGATGTTTCTAGAAATTTACTACCAATAAGGTATTAAAATATCAAATTAATTTCATACTCTGTGCTACCATTCTTAATTGACTAGTTTATAAAAGTAGCCTAGAGGATCTAAAGAGCTTCAAAGGCAATTTGATGAGTTTTTACTAAAAGACTACGTTAGAGAAAGCAAGAGCATGTGTTGTTTCGGTCTCTCTTGCTCCTAAGAAGGATGGGTCATAAAGGATGTAATTTTAATTTTCAAGCTATCAACAAAATAACAATGCAATATTGACATCTCATTCCTAGATTAAACATAATGACTTACACAGCTCTTGTGTGTTTTAATGATAGAGATGTTAAGTTCCCTAACTGCTTTCGAAAATTTTTGTGTAAAAAGTTGGAAACTAGTTTTTTGTTTTCAACTACCATCCTCAAATGGATGGACAAACCAAGGTAGTAAATAGGAACTGGACTACTTTATTATATGTTATCATTCAAAAGAATTTAAAAGTCAAAAAAGATCTTTGTCATTCATTAAATTTGCATATAATAGAATTGTTCATAGACTATTGGTTATTCACCTTTTGAGATTGATTGTGGCTTTCCTTTACCTATTCATGAGGGGAGTAGCTTGAATGGTAAAAACAAAGTTGAAATGTTCAAAAACACATTAAGAGAAAAAATGAAGAGTATGCATCTAAAGCTAATAAAAGGAGAAAGAAAATTACCTTTTAACAAAGTAATTGAGTGTGGGTGCATATGCAAAAGTGGGTTTCCTAGATCGAAGGAGATCTAACTTGTAATCAAGAGGAGATGGGTCATTTCAAGTTGTTGAACGAACCAATGATAATGCTTACAAATTAGGTCTTTCAGATAAGAATAATGTGAGCACTACTTTTTCAGATTTTTTATTTAGCTCCTTTTGATGTAGGTAATAATTCATGGACAAATCTTTTCAAGTGAAGGAATAACAAAAATCAAGTTGTCTTTCATCATTTGATTTTGCCAAACGGACCAATTATGCAAGCAAGGAAGAAAAGACTTACAAGAAGTGCTTAACAGTGTTGTGAGATAAGTGGTTACACGTGTTGAATCAAGCCAAATTGAAAGATGATCACTCGTTAGCTTAGTTCAACTTAAGATTAAAGAAGACTTAGACGTGAATACAACAACACTGTTGTGTACAACCCCGTTTAATGTTCTGGAAAAAAAACCAATAATGATACACAGTCTCCAATACAAGCATGGCAAGACCTTATATACATCACAAAGCAAAAAAAGATATACGATCTCCAACATAGGCGTATCTTAGATGTTGAGATATAGATTATTTGTAAATAGATTAGAAAAATAAGTTTGAATCAAGGGAATTAGTCAGATAGTCTATCTGATCTAGTTTCCTATTTAATCTTGTAATTTCCTATATAATACTACATACTATTTATTCAAAAAAGAATATACAAGTATTCTTTTCCACATGGTATCAGAGCTCTAGGGTTTCTCTTTCTAGGATTTGTTTTTTCGAGCAGCCTTCATTGTTGCATAATCGAAACCCTTTCTTGGTTCTGTTCTTGCGTGTTCCAGCCTTCATCGTTGCATTCCTCCTTGTCTTTCCTTCTTTGATTATTGTTCAGACAGCCTTAACTGCTGCTTTTTTCCTTCTTCATCGTGTCAACCACCCAAACTTATGTTTCTAGCCCTTCAGAAGAATTCAATTCTAATCATAAAATTGGTGATATTTGCAAAATACTCGGGCTTCCTATAGGTTTAATGGGAAGAACTACCTCAAATGATCTCAATTTGTCCACACATACCTCAAGGGCAAAGGGAAGCTTAGTCACCTTCTTGGAACAAGACCGATAAATGATAACCAAATGTTTGAAGCATGAGATAAGGAGGATTCCATGATAATGTCCTGGCTATAGGATCTTTCACACCTATACCCCATGCCCGAGTAACAGAAAGATTGTAGTAGCCAATGGCTCTGTAGCTATTATTGCAGGGTTCGAAGATGTACACATCTCACCTACCCTTATTCTTAAAAAAGTCCTGCATATACCAAAATTGTCGGTTAGCCTTGTTTCCATTCAAAAACTTACCCGTGATCTTAAATGTTATGCTACTTTCTTTCCTTTTTATTGTTTTTTTCAGGATCAAGTCTCAGGGAGGAGGATTGGACTTGCTAAGGAAAGAAGTGGTCTTTACCACCTTGAATTTCCTCAAAAAGTTAGGAGCAATTTGTCTTTGTCATTTCTCAACTCCTTAAATAAAGATGACATTTGGATGTATCACCTACACCTAGGTCATCCATCTTTTAAGGTTTTAAAGGTCAGGTTCTCTCATTTGTTCCAAGAATTAGATATATCTGAATTTCTTTGTGATGTTTGTGAATTGGCAAAACATACTCAAATATCTTTTCCTATTAGCAATAAAAGAAGTTCTCATCCTTTTCATTTGATTCATTGTGACATATGAGGTCCCTCTACTACACCTAATGTTTCTGGAGCTCGTTGGTTTGTATCCTTAATTGATGATTGCACTTAGGTTAAATGGCTCTTTCTTCTTAAACAAAAATCTACTGTTAGCCTTATTATACCTAATTTCCACTCAATAATTAAAAAACAATTTGGGGTAAAAATAAAAAATTTTCAGATAGACAATGTTAGAGACTAAAACCAAACTTTGTCATCCTTCTTTCAATCATTGGGCATTATACATGACTCATCATGTGCTAACACATCTGAACAAAAGAGGATAACTGAAAGGAAAAATGGGCACTTACTCCACACCACCCAAGCCCTACTCTTTCAAGGGAATGTCCCTAAGTCCTATTGGGGAGAGGCAGTTCTTACTGCCACATACGTGATAAATAGACTTCCATCACATGTGTTAGACAACAAAAGTTCCATAGACATTCTTAATAGTTTCTATCCACACATCAGAATATCACATGGCCTCACACTTAAGCCTCGTTTAGTTGGCAGAGAAGTAAAGTTAATTTGGAATCTAATTCTTTGGAAAATAAATCTATGGAAAGTAAAGATATTTACATATTTGGATACTTATAAGAATTATAATAGGAAAGTTGGGTGGATTCTTATTATGATGTTTGGCATGCAACAGTATTTTATAGAATGTAATTTAATTTTAACTTATTTTTCCAATTATATCCCTGAATAAAAATTAAAATTATTATTAAATGTTAAATTACAAGTCCATTCAAAATTCAAAGAAAACACAGAAAATAAGTTTGACCCACGTACAAGTCTACAAAAACAAGCAATAAAATGAGAATATGATAAAACAGAAAAAGGGTTTCATGCTTCATGCTTCATGCTTAATGCTTTTGCCTTGATTGATGGTACAATGTGCATGTTCTAGAGATGCAGATAATCCCTTTTTTGTCTCAAATAATTACGCCTTTCTTAACTGTACCTTGTAATACATATATTTTATTTGGTCAAAAACATAGAACAAAATTTTGTCTCACCTCTTTTAATTACCTAGTTATCCCCTTTTAATATCAAAAAAGCATAAGGTGATTTTGGTCAAGAACAATTTATTATATATTATGGTCACTTCTACTTCTAGAAAGACAAACAAGAGAACATAGGATTCATGGGCTGAAACAGTAAACAGTATACAATGAGAAAACCAAGAGAACACAGGATTTATCTCATCGTATACTCCCAAAAAGCATTAAGAAAAATCAACAAAACCCCCATCAATCAGTACTAAGAAAAACAAAGATTTATGAATAGTTTAACTAGAAAAAGTACCGCAAATCTTGATGGGTGCTTCGAGCTTCAGATTCGTAGCAGATCAAAATACCCAGAAACCTCAAAATCATAGACCATACAAAACCGAAACTTTTTGTTTATAAAAAATCGTCTCCGCTTAACAAAGCTTCGATTTGGACGAGTTGTGAAACGACCATGTAGAGAAGAATTGGATAGGACCCAGGAATTGAATTGAAGGGAGAAAAGTAAGAAGGAAAGAAGAAGAAGAATATTTGAAGAGATGGTCGTGTTTTTCAAAAGAAGAAGAAGAATATTTGAAGAGAAGAAGAATCGAGCAAAAGTCATACTAACGGCAGGCAGAAGAAGAAGAATATCTGAAGAAGGTCGTGTTTTAAAAAAAAATTGTTGTAGAATAAGAATATTAGAAGAGGAGGTGGTGTTTTAATAAAAGAGTTGTTGGAGAGTTGGCAGAGAAAGAAAAGTTACATTGGCCAGTATAATTTTTAGATTAAATTCCTAAGGAAAGTAATCTAAATACCAAGGGGGTGTTGGGCCACTTTCCCTAAATTAGGAAAGTTTTTACTTTCCTAACTACTCAAAAAACGAACCAAACGTAATAATTTAAATTTTAGGAAAAAGATTACTTTCTCAGTCAACAATCCGTGCCAACCAAACGGGACCTTAGGTTATTCGGGTGCACTGCCTTTGTTCATGTTCATAGCCAACACAGAGACAAACTGGACCCTCAAGCCATCAAATGTGTTTTCCTCGATTACTCACCTACTCAAAAAGGATACAAGTGCTACAATTTGTCATTTAGAAAATTTTCTATCTCTACAGATGTCACTTTCACGGAAAATACACCTGTTCTCTCCAAGTCCTCTCTTCAGGGGGAGATTTTACTGATAGAAGATAGCACTTGTGAGTCCTTCGAACTACTTAAAACACTTGACCCTCCTTCTCCTCCAGCTCGTATTGTTGAAACAACCAAGCCTTTTGAACCAATTACATTTGAGTTTCCCAATAATACTACTTAACCTGCATCATCCCTTGTCCCAACCAGTGTTACTCAGGTGTATTCAAGAAGAAAGGTCGTTCCATAACTAACAAAGGTCCAACAATCCAACTCAGACTCTATAAATGAAATCATGGTAAGATGTGACTCACTTGTACATAATATTTTGAACCCATTGTTGTTAGGAAAGGTGTAGGAGAATGCACTAAGTGACCACTCTATCCTCTTATCTCACTATGTCTCTCTTAAGCGCCTTTTACCAGCCTACCAAAAATTCATTGTGAGTTTAAACACCATTACTATCCCTAATACAGTTTATGAGGCATTGTCAAAAAGGGAATGGAGGGATGTTATGAGCGAAGAGATAAGTGCATTAGAAAAGAATAGAACATGGGAGATTGTTGATAAACTGAAAGGGAAAAACATTGATGACTGTAAGTGGATTTTCACACCGAAATACAAGGATGATGGATCTCTTGAGAGATATAAAGCTAGATTAGTGGCCAAAGAGTACACTCAAACTTATGGGGTTGACTATCAAAAGATTTTTGCTCTAGTTGCAAAAATGAATACCTTGAGAATTATGCTATCATTAGCTGCCCTCTTTAATTGGCAGCTCTTACGATACGATGTTAAAAATGCATTTCTCCATGGAGACTTAGATGAAGAAATCCATATGAACATCCCACCAGGATTTGAGGGGGGCATCAACAACAAAGTATGCAAGCTAAGGAGGCCCTTTATGGGTTAAAACAATCTCCTAGAGCATGGTTTGGAAGATTTTTAGAAGTCATGAAGGATTCTGGGTATAGACAAAGCCAAGGTGACCAAAACTCTTTTCATTAAACATTCGACTATAGGGGGAGTTACTGCTCTTCTGGTCTATGTAGATGACATTATAGTAATTGGAAATGATGTGAAAGAGAAGCATGAATTGAAGTGAAGACTAGTAAAAGAATTTGAGTTAAAGGAACTGGGAAAACTAAAGTACTTTCTCAGTATTGAGGTGGCATATTCCACACAAGGGATTTTCATATCTCAACAAAAGTACATGACTGATTTATAGGCATAAACAGGGAAGATTGGGTGTAAACCAGTATCTACACCTATAGATCCAAACCATAAGTTGGAAGAAGCTAAAGAAGAACCAACTGCTGATAAAGGGATGTATCAAAGATTAGTTGGTAGACTCATATATCTTGCTCACACTTGGCCAGACATAGCAAACTTGATGAGCGTAATCAATCAATTCATGCATGATCCAAGAGAACCTCATCTTCAGGATGCTTACAGAATGCTACATTACTTGAAAGGTAATCCGAGGAAAGGAAGTTTGCTCAAGAAAAACAGTACTCTTGCTTTAGAAGCCTACACCGACGCTAACTATGTAGGTTCCCTAGTTGATAGAAGATCTACTAGAGGGTATTGCACTTTTCTTAGAGGTAATTTAGTAATATGGAGGGGCAAGAATCAGAATGTAGTGGCAAAGACATCTGCGGAATCAAAATTTAGGGCTATTGCTCAAAGATTGTGTGAACTACTATGGCTGAAGATTATTCTAGACAATTTGAAAGTCAAATGGGACTGCGCTATGAAACTATTTTGTGACAATAAGTCAGCCATCAATATTGCTCATAATCCTATACAACATGATAGGACAAAGCAGATGGAAATTGGTAGACATTTCATTAAAGAAAAATTGGAACAAGGGTTAGTATGTAGGTCTTATGTTCCATCAGAACATCAAGTAGCTAATATTCTAACGAAGGGACTAAACAGTTCGAGTTTCCATGATCTTGTATTCAAGAAGGGAATGGAAGACATCTATTCCTCAGCTTGAGGGAGAGTGTTGAGATATAGATTAGCTTTAAATAGATTAGAAGAATAAGTTTGAAATCGTTTGATTTAAGGGATTTAGTTTGATAGTTTATCTGATCAAGATTCCTATTTTATCGCTTGTAATTTCCTATATAATACTATATAATATCTATTCAAAAAGGAATATACAAGTATTCTTTTCCACACTAGACTAAATCTAATTTCACAAAGTTATAGAAGAATTTATGGTCTCAAATACGAGTGTCCTAGACTGTGTCAACTGGCATTAAAATATTTGTAACCAATACGACCTAGTCCACAACCATGTCTCAGGTCGTACCCACTCGAAACCCTAATTTTTTTTAGTTTCATATTTAAGGCATGTTTCTTTACAGTTGAAGCAATTTTCGATATCTTTGCTATTTGAGAGTCGTGAGTACTTCTTTTCATTGTTCTTCATTGAACTTCAAACTTATCAAAGAATTCTTTATTTGTGGCTTTTAATTAGTTAATGATTTTGGTTCTTGATTCCTTATAATCAATGGGTCAATTCTCGTCTATGTCTATTTTATCTTTCTTATGTTCGATTCAAACTTATTCGTGGATTCTCTAGGGTTTATTTCTAGGTAGATTTGTATCAAATATGTTCCTAAAAGTTCAAATCCTAGTAAGCACATGAGATGAGTGATGTCTGCAATTATTTATGCATTCTATTACACATAAAAAAAATTTTAGAACAAATAATTAGTTCAAAAGAAGATAATCTCCCAATAAAATAATCTCCTATGCCTTCAAATGTTTAAGCATTTCTTTAAACAGTTAGAATTTCTTGGGAGGACACAAAATTGTACCAACATGACTGAAATTTTACTAGGAAAAAGTTCACAGCTCTTGATCTGACCAACCTAATATGTTAGAATATTCCAAGATTTACCATAATAATCCCTTAATTAATTGTATCTTCAATATGATAATGAATGTGTAGTAAATATCAAAACATACCTATAATTAACAAACATCAATAACTATAAATATTATAAAAGCTTACATGTAAAATTCTAACCTTCCATTGCAATTCATCATGTAGTTGCTGCAAAATCCAAAGCAAAGTTAAATTACATTAATTATCAAGGAAACAAAACACAATCCTAGAGAATCCAACATGCATAGAAATACATGGAAAGAACATAAAAACAAATCCAAATATTGTATTCAACACTTTTTAGTTTTGACAAATCACATAGAAGCGTGAAAAAGCACAGAAAATTAAGGCCTCGATACAAAAATTGGGACTGGAGTAGTTTACAACCTTGTTTTCACAGGGTTGACTATTGAAACTTTTATCCCACAAAGAAACTTTTATCCCACAAAAAATTGTAAGCAAACGTATATATTTTGAAGTTGATATCTAAGAGAATAGTCAGGACTCAAACATTCATAAGATAGCACCATTAGATATTTGAACATTGTTCCATTCAATGTAGAAGTTGCTCACTTCCTTTTTCCACAAGTAAATGGTTCCTTAAAGCATAATTAGTTCCAGAGGAAATGAATGGAAACAGGGATGGGAATTTGTATAGGAAGGGTTTGGAAGATAAGAATAGCTAAATCAAAGCACATCAAGCCTCCGACAATAAATAAGGAGTGTTGCTCATGCATTGCAGGAATATGTGAGATAATCGTGCAACAGAACACTTAATGCAATGGATCAATTTTTTTCTTCTCTTTAGCTTCTACAATTTGCTCCGACAATAAATAAGGAGTGTTGTTCATGCATTGCAGGAATATGTGAGATGATCGTGCAACAGAACACTTAATGCAATGGATCAATTTTTTCCTTCTCTTTAGCTTCTACAATTTGTTTCCAACTATTGGAAACAAACTGTAGAAGAAAAAGAGAAAAGAAAGCTATACAATAAATGTGAAAATCAGGTAACATTATCCAATTCCTAAAAGAAGAATTTGACAAATTTATAAATGGAGACGGCTAGTGATTGTGTGGTAATCCATTAGTACCTTTATATTGCTCAAAATAGAAGAGGTGCTTATGACGCGAGGCAGAACTCCATATTCAGACAATAAACCAAGCATGGATGACATGAAAATACATGTCTCCTCGTGTACAACCTATAGAATTAGTTTTGTCAATATAAGGACAATTAAAAGAAAAGACATAAGTAACGGAAAACATGTTGGGAGTAATCATATACACCACTTGACAGAATAATTAAAAAGCAAATCTTAAGTCTACTAGTAATCAAGACATGCATGACTGAAACACGCAACAATTAAGATGTCATAGGTAACTGTTCCTTAAAAGGAACTAGCTAATCTAGCTTGTGTTGATAATGCAATTATTACATGCCCACATATAAATAACTTAAAAAAGGCTTGCCATTTGTCCACTAATAAGCATAAAGTAAAACATAATGTTTGTAGTTAATAGTGATGGGCAAAAGGATGTATAAGTTAAAATGAAAAGAGATTGTTAGATTGGAAAATAAGATCATATAAAGGTCTCCTTGTGGATTTGTCAATAAATTATCATGACTTTTCAATAGATAAAAATATTTCCTCCAAAACACAATTTGAAAGGCCCCAAGTAAATTATATCATAACATAAATTTACCTAACTTGTATTGGTCGCAAAAGAGTTTAGAGTTTACAAACGAAATAAAAGAGGCAAATCACTCAATCGCAAGCTTTAATTTAGTGGAATGAAGAGTGGAAGTTGATGAGACTACAAGGACAACAAGAGTTGAAATTTTGCTTTATGGCAAGTTTTCCTTTCAAAATATGAATTAATAATAAGCTAGATATATTGTTCTTATTTGTTGACTACTTGTGCGTAGAAATTAGTGTAGCATTCAACTTTATTTTGGATATCTTAGTTAAGAATTCCTTTATTACTAAGGACTTTTCTATATATATGTATACTCTGTCTTTCAATAAATAGCCTAAATTTTCTCTACAAACTTTAAGCTTTCAACTATGTGTGATGCCTTCAATTTTATGCTTTATGTCTGACCCAAGTGTTCCAAATATGTTTAAGCTTTTTTGGTACATGTAAGCTTTGTGGAATCTAGTTACCAGATTCAGGTTTTCACACCTTGGCAGAGCCATGTGTGGGCTAGCAGGGGCAGCTGCAATCTAAGGTCCCAAGAAAAAAAAATCAAAGTTAAATTTTAGTGAAAATTTTCGCCATTAATGAAACTTTTCCGTCATTAAACTCAGTCTACAAATTTTTCTAGACACTATATCTAACTCCACCTTTCAGCAGCGACAGGGGTGCAGTCATAACCGCAACATGGTATACTGTAGAAGAAATTAGGGACAATAAATAAAGTTTTCTTACAGAATTTGAGTAGTGGAAGCAGATATAAAAGAATGAAAACCTTTTTTCTAACAACAGTATCTTGTAACTTAGTAGATCATCATCCTGTTCAAGTTTACTTCTGCATATTTTTATTTGCCTTTACAATCCAAACCCAGGTTCATGTCACCAGTCTAAAAAATAAGCAGCAGTGACTTTAAAATTCTAATGCTATGTGAAATTTCAAGAAGGTAACTGATAGAAACCAGAAAAGAAAGACAATAGAAGTAACTGAATAATAGAACTTTATTGATAAATTTGAGAGCAAGAATCTTAAACTCCCAAATCAGTCCGTATGGAGAGGACTAAACTCCAAAACAAAGGAATTAATTTTCTCAAAAGCTGCTCACTTGTTCTAACTATCAGATATTTATAATGCTAGACTCCTAATCGCAATAAAAGATAGACTCCTAATCATAATAAAAGATAGACTCCTAATAGTAATAAAAGATAGACTTCTAATCGTAATAAAAGATAAGACTCCTAATAGGTAAAATAACATAATAGCTAAAATAATGGGATAACTACTAGATGTGCGTAATGGGATCAAACTACTGATTGACTAAATCATTGCCCATGTGTTGGAGGTGTTGTATCATTTCGTTACATATATAATATTAACCAACCTAGTTTATCATTGTAGAATGTGGCTATTGGCGTATGATTTAACACTCTCTGGAGTACTATATTTTTGTTATCATAGGACATATAGTATATCTATTTCTTGGTATTAGGTGGCATATTTTATGTATTATATGTCAAGTGTTTCTTCCAGCATTCAACCATCAGCTGTAATTTTGTTCTGGGTTTAGATTTAAGGTTGATGATACATGGCATCCTCCTATTTCTGTCTCTACACAGAGAAATAGATCAGTTGTTTTGAAAATTAGTCTTTTTCGGCTAAGTCTGGGGCTTTACTCAATTTCCTGTTACTGGTTTACTGATATTCATATCATTTAATGTCACAGATTTCTATTCTGTCATCTCAAAGGGTAGTGCCAGCGAATCTGATGCTGATTGCGAAAGGCAACGTGGAGTGGATGTTGAAACAGATGAAGATGGAGCCAAAGTTTTTGATACAAATGATTTCTTGTCACCTGATGCTTTAAGAAGTGCTTCCTAATTCAATCGAAGTAGGGACTACGTGGGAAGTGCTTCTGTATATGATAAAGATCTCTTTCTTTCTGGTCATATATGGGGGGAAAATGGGGTTGTGAATGCTATCAGAATTGTGCAACATCCATATGTTGAACGAAGAGAAAATCTTCCAGAGCCGAAGGAGATAGACAAGTCTGTTGGCTCATGGTCAATTAGTAAGGACAAGTTTGTCTTCTTGTTTATTTTAACGCACCACTCTTTTCATTACAAAAGTGCTTCGAGGATTTAGAGTAATCCTACTTGGTTGATCAAGCATTGGAATGGGGCAAGCAGGTCAGACCTGAGTGTTCTTCTTTAGCATCGTATGCTTGCGCCAATGTAACGACTTTTTGGAGAAACGTCACAAAATGTGAATTTTTTCGGAATGATTTTAAAAAATTGCAGCAAAAGGTCCTGATTTGTAACATCCCGTTACTGTCAGCAAGGGTATAATGGTAATATTGGGATTGACTGATAGGCTTTACCGCTTTTACTGACTGAGCATGCTACTGGCCTCTAATTATAGAGGAACAGGTCTACTGCATATGCATAGTT
>JANIHY010000006.1:27790555-27803795 GCA_027479065.1 Erythroxylum brevipes | reverse complement strand
GTCAATCTGGGTCCCCACGACGAAGGTATGTTGTTCTTAATGATCGAGCGGGTCAGTTCCCTTTCGGTCATCGTCGAAGGGTCGCTCGGTGGCTTTTCAACAATTTGCCCATCCTTCCGGGCACTCGCTCCGATTTCCTCATTTCTCCTTGCCTCCAACGCTTCATTTCCGCCGGCTTTCGGCACCTCCATCATTTCTGCCGCTATCTCCAGCGACCCAACAACTTGTAAAGCTCTCTCGGCGGCCAGTTCCTAATGGAGCTCCCTCGCGGGATGCCCGTGGCAAAGGCTGGCGAGGAGGCGACAAAAAAGGAGAGGGGGAGCTAGCTTCGTTCCTAAGTCTAAGTTAGTCTCTAGGGCTAGTCGACGACATATTTACTGAAAATGAAACTTACAGGACGAGGAAAGGAAGAAGGACGTACCTAGTTTAGAGACTGGAGTTGGGGATTTGGATGACGATGAAAAAGGAAATTTCGATGACTGTGAACAAGGAGATGAAGAAGAGAGGAAGCAAAGACTGGAGAATCGAACACGCAGAAAGTGAAAAAGTGCGTCAATACCGAGCATTTATAACATAATACTGAACGGGCATACTAGTGGAACTTGGACGCGTGGCAAAATCTGAGCCGTGCGAATTAGGGTTATCAAGTGCCCCAATCGGCGCAACAGTTGAAAGGACGCCCATGACAGCTGCGTAGCAGTTAAAAAGACGCCTCGTTTCAAATTTTGAAAACCTGTCAAAGGACACGTGCCATTAGTAATGATTAAACCAAATGCCTTCATGCGCTAGGCGTCGACATCCAGTCGACCAATCCTGGCACAAGCTGTCATGCACTAAGCGTTGATGTCCGACCGATCGGGCCTATCACGAGTTGTCATACAGACGGGCTGCACGATCCTTATGTACTCCTTCGACCCTTCTTCTTGGTCAGACTCGAGGAGTAGGTGGGCTTATGGTTTGGTCGGTCATGCTAGGCCCAAGCCCAGACTCAGAACGGCGCATGGGCCGATCGGCCCATCCGTTGATGATTGACCTAATTCCTTGTAGGTATTAGCTTTATAAATTTATTACCTCATCATGAAAAAAGATACGACTATCGAGAACCCTAATACTCTTTATTCCTAGCCGTCAAAACCCTCACAAGAAAAAGACTGACTTGAACGTCGGAGGGGCCTACCGGCAGTCAACCCCCGGCGTGCCTTTCTTGTTTTGCAGGTATCTCTGAGCCAAAGTCAACCAATCTCATGGATCCAAGCAACAACGCCCAACCCTATCAAAATCAGTCAGAACCAGATTCAATTTGCTAAGGAACTTCAATTCAAGTTGATCGAAGTGCTTAGGATTTTTGTTGAATATGAAATTACATCGTATATAAGTTTATTTTCTTTTATTTACTTATTTCTTTTATACCAGATACTTATTATACATGTAAACTGTTACATACACTAATTTAATGTAATAAAGTATTGTTTTTCTTATTAATAATAAGGATTTCTTAAATTTATCAATTAAATGCATAGAGATTTTCAGAAATTTTAAATTTTCGGAGGTACATTGAAAAATTTACTCCTCGAGAACTTGTTGTATGCAGTCCTTCAAATTATAGAACTCACAAGCTACATATATACATATATTTACATGTATACACATTAAAGCTAGAGTAATAGTTACTTTTTTCTAGCTTACTCCTAACTCAAGATCATCATTTGCTTCGGTTAGGATTAATTTGACTTGTTTCAGGAGGAAAGAGCAAACATTCACAACTGTCTTAGATGTGGCATATAATTTCCTCGCGTAGATTACCTTAATGTCAATTGACATGGAAACTAATCAGAAATTCACAGATGACAAGAAGTATTTACTAAAATTAAGATTTTTCACAAAAAAAAGAAGAAGAAGATAATGGAATAAATGTGAACTGATTGTCTCATAGGAAAAGGACGCAAATGTCTCTCCCTATTGGTATGTGGGCCGAAAGATGTGGCTGAAGTTGCTGATATAATATAATCTGTGGTCCCTCGTATGGTAGGGAAGGTAAGGCGTGGGACTTTATTTTATACCCACATACCATTTATATATTTTTGAGTTTCATGTGTAGATGAGGTTGATTGGAATAAAGTATCTGTTCTTTGACATGGATGAGATTTTTTGAAATGGACTTAAAAAGATATGTGGATGAGATAATAGGAATAAGAATAAATTAATCAAAATAGAGAATCTGTCCCGAAACGAGAGGTCGCAGTCAGACCAATATTACTTCAAATGTCCTATGTGACTGTAAGAGGAATAGGCTAACGATTGTATTTACCCTTTATATCAAGGTAACTTTTGGGGTTAATGCTCCTAAGTCAATCTCCTAAGTCAATTGATTTGGTTGAGTACTCATTTCCTCGATTGGAGTATGTCAAAGAAGCATGGACATTTAAAGATTACAAAGCCTTTACAGTATGGAAATATTATTTTGTTGTTAAAAGATAAACATATTACTGAATTTTGAAATTAATCATAATATTAAATTGAATTGTTGAGTATTACATTTGAATGTTGAGATTATTATATAATTACAAGTCATTTACACTGTATCTTTATTTATATTTAAATTATATTGTTACACGATTCAGCTTCATTTGGTTCTCTTTACATATTATCATTTATTATGTTGGTTTATATAATATTAATTTTTAATACGTTTTCATTTATAAGAATAATATATGTCAATTTAAAATATTTAAAATATTGAATTACAAAAACATTATTATATGATTTTTTTTTACCTTTAGTGGAAATAAGGATTTATTTGATTAATATATAATACTAGTAAATTTGTAATTTTGATTATAATTGCATTCGCCTTCTATTTGCTAAATTATTTAAAAAAATTCATATGCACCGTTTGCATTATCTTTTAATTTCAGTTTAATTTCAAGCTACGCAGCACCGTGGTTAATGAGGGGTTAAGGAAGAAGCATCCGTTTTGAAATGTGAGAAAACAGTGAAGTAAAAATTATATTTATATTATTGGTTGGCTGTCTCTCCGGTCCAGACTCTGAAGTCCCCAGATTTCTCGAAGTCCCCACCCAGATACCGCATGGAGAAGGAATGAAATGAGCGAACAGCAACAGTTGATGAGTAATAATAATATTCCAGTCAACGAAGCCTATTGGGCTTTGGTGGAAAAAGCTGATAACAAGTTCTCCAAGATCAGAGACTTGCCATCCTATGACCGTAACAGGTTCTGTCTGACTGTCTGACCGTCTGTCTGTGTATTGATGTCTGTCTGTCTGTCTGTCTTTTCCGCTTACGGGTAATCAAATTTTCATATATTTATCAGGTATGACACATACTTCTACAAGGTGTTCAAGGTGTACACCCATTTATGGAAGTTTCAGCAGGAGAATCGGCACAAGTTGGTGGAAGCAGGGGTCAAGAGATGGGAGATTGGGGAGATTGCTTCTCGAATTGCTCAACTTTACTATGGCCAGTACATGCGAACCAGCGATGCGAGCTATTTGTCCCAGTCCTATATCTTCTATGAGGCTATTTTCACTCGCGAATATTTCAAGGACGCTTTGTTTCAAGATCTCAATCTCGCCAACAAGCAGTTGAGATTCTTCGCTAGATTTTTGATGGTGTGCTTGGTTTTGAACCGCCGAGAAATGGTTCACTACTTGGTTAATCAGCTTAAACTTCTGGCTGATGATTGCAGGAGGGCATTTCAGGTCTTTCCTTTCGCTCTCTTTCTTCTCGCTTGTTTTAACATTGTGATGTCTATAGATTTGCCAAGGTACATTCCTTTTGTGTTTTCCCTTATGTTTAATTGGTTTCCTTTGAGAAGATTTGAGTAATTGGTAACGACTTTCAAATTTTGTTGCTTCCAGGAAACTGATTTTAAAGAGTGGAAGCTGGTGGTTCAGGAAATTATTAGATTTTTGAAAGCTGACTCAGCTTTTATGAATATCAGGCCCTTGAGGTATAGTCTTGTACTGGACCCTCATCCAGATTCACTACCACATGTTGCAACCAAAAGAAACTTAAAACTACGAGATGCAATCCTCAGCACTTACCATCATAACGAGGTAAGCTATTCATGTCCATTCCTTTTCTTTCTTCTTCATGTATGTAGGACAAGAACCATGCTGTTCCCCGCTTGTATTATTGCTATTATTTACCAAAATATGGTTGATTTTTCTCCGTCACTGGGTTCATTCTTTTGATCAGGTCAAGTATTCTGAGCTCACCCTAGACACATTCAGGATGCTTCAGTGCCTGGAGTGGGAACCAAGTGGTTCATTTTACCAGTCGAGTAGCAATAAAATGAGTCATAATGGTGGTGCAAGCCCTGCTCGTCCTAACTATGCCCATGATATAGCTGATCCTTCTCTACCTCCAAACCCACGAAAAGCTGTGTTATATCGTCCATCTGTGACACAATTTTTGGCAGTGAGTATATGTAATGTCAATGTTTTAAGTTGTTGTGTGGTCCATAAATCTTTTAAATAATAGGCTTTCCATGTAAATCTGGAGAGATTTTGTTTCAGGTGGAGCAAAACAGTGCTGAGTAGATAGAGCATTAAAATAGTTGCTTCTATTGAGGAACTGTGATATTATCAATTGCAGTGACTCCTGGGAAATTGTTAGATTTCAATTCCTTGATAACCTAAACGTCACTTATATTATGTTGATAAATGGGTTCCTTAAGACGGAGAGAAAAAGAGAGACAGAGAGCAGTAGGTTCTTGTTTGATGTAATTTAAACATCTTCATGAAGGACAGATGTTCACGGTTCTGTGGATTTTATTTGGTCCTTTGCTTG
Source organism: Erythroxylum brevipes (assembly GCA_027479065.1). Classification (NCBI taxonomy): domain Eukaryota; kingdom Viridiplantae; phylum Streptophyta; class Magnoliopsida; order Malpighiales; family Erythroxylaceae; genus Erythroxylum; species Erythroxylum brevipes. The sequence continues at coordinate 27,798,983 of JANIHY010000006.1, read as the reverse complement.
TGAGCTTAAGGTTATGAGTGTGTAACTTAAACATCTTCATCACAAGAGGCAGTCCATGTGCTGTAGAGTTTGCCACATAAAAGGTGTTAAGAGTTCACGGACAGGTGACCATGTCTTGTCACAGGGTAATGATAGTATATCATGCTGTAGATGATTTCTGTGTTGTCAGGCATAGTGGAAATACATCTCTTGTTTAAGTAGACTACTGAATGGATACCTTTTTCTGATATTATTGACAGTGCAAGTAAATTCAAGTTTAGATGACACTGCAGCAGGGAAAATGCTATTATTTAGGATGGTTTTGTTAATAAACACAATGTGGTTGTGCTCTTAATATCACCCTGTCAACATGTTTACACTTTTCATGCAGGTTCTGGGTATGATTACAGAGGAGTTACCACCTGATGGAGTTCTCCTAATATATTTGTCAGCTTCAGGTGTTACATTTTCTCTATTTTAAGACTCATGATTTTCCTTATTTTCCCACTTTCCTATTGGACAAATATGAAGTTGATACTCATCTTATCTTCAACTTCCTTCAGGTAGAGCTGTAAATATTTGTAGCTCCATTAATACAACAGAGAATGTAGGGAGAAGCTTTCAATCCGACGTCATGTGTCCAGATGGTGCCTGCACTCCCCCCTTCAGCTCACCTAGTAGTCCAAAGCTTTGTTTCAGGCAGAGTAAAGGGGAATGCTTATATTTTGGTAGAACTGGAAATGGAGGTATCTATTTAGATACTATGTTGAACTTTCTTTCAGGCACTAATTTTCCTGGCAGACTTCACTTTTACATTAGCTCTTATCTTCGGTCTTAATTATTTTTTGTGATTTGATAACCCTTGCCCTGCACCCTGCAAAACAATGTAGTTGCCATGTACCACATTCTTCATCTCCCTATCAACTGTTGCATAATTTTGCACCTAATAACATTCCAGGCAGAGCCATGTGATTCCTAAACAATCTGGCCCAACCATGTGATTTGTATGTACCAAAGTCCCATTTTTGCCTTGCAATGTAACAGAAGTTGTCAACTAGCTTGAGCTTTTTAGTTTGCACTTCCTGTGTAGTTGGAATCTCCATTTGAAGAAGTTTGGAGCTTTGCATTTCTAGATGCATAGCATATATCATTCTTCTTTTATTTTTCCAAATTATTGGAGTATCACTTGATGTGTTATAATGGAGAGTAATGACTATTTTCAATTAGAGAGAACATGTGATCTAGTTCATTCTGGTCATTACATTATTGAGTAAAAATTTGGTTACATCTAATTTGTTCTCATGCTGGGTTTTCCAGGAAATAGCAGCATTTATCCAAGTGATTTAATTCCATTTACAAGGAGACCCCTCTTTATAGTTATTGATAGTGATGGAAGCGATGCATTCAAGGTGAACATTCAACCCCAAACCTTGGTATTAGTTTCATTAGTGGTATAGTCTTTCATATATTTACTTGATAACAAAAATCTGATCTAAAGTTATTTTTAAATCTTTCAAGCTTGATTCTGCAATTCACCTTCTTGTCTCATTTCTTGAAAGTTGAAATAAGCTATTGACTTTTGAACTTAGATTGCGTGCCATTAAGTTCAGCCGGGTTCGTGATAAAAGAACTTTGTTTCAACAAAGACTTCTGTTTTTTGTGTGCTTCATGAGTTGCAAAAGTTAGCTTACTTCTGGACTGATTCTCTTTTGAGAGCTGCTTTTACTAGTGATGTTGTTTTATAACAAAAAGTAGGACCTGTGATTTTTCTAGATTTTACTTAAAGAGGATAGATTTGTGCAGGCTATAAGTGGATCTGAGAAAGGAGAGCCAGCTGCAGTTCTCTTATCGCCAAGTTGTTCAGTGCCCCTTCATATTGGTGAATCCTCTCGATACCAAAGTGGAAGTTTGTTCACCATTTTTCTTTCAACTCCATTGCAGGCATTCTGTCTGCTACTTGGTTTTTCAGGCTCAGATATTGAAATGGTAGAGTGTGAACTCCATGTTTCTCCATGCTTAAAAAGGTATATACTTTTTATGGTACCCTAACGAGCCTGAATGGGCTTCAGGATACATATAACAGGGCAGAGAAGTTACTTTCTTCATCATTAGATGATTGGGGGCTAGCTTTGGCAAATTCAAACAATCTTCACCGAGTTTGGGCACAGATTTTAGGGGATCCTTTTCTAAGGCGACTTCTACTGAGGTATTTGTTACCTTCTTGCGATGCGAAAAGTTTTGGAGTTGTATGAACCAGTTGAAAGAATTTGTTTCACTTCCAACAAATGTTTAAATATATCTTCTTACTGGATAAGCCCTTGGTACTGCACAAGGTCGTTTAAATTTAGCCCTTCAATCACTCTATGAAGCAGCAGTTTTTCTGATGAGCGTGTAGAATTGAGCTGAAAATGGGGCATTTTGAAACTTCCCACTTAAAATGGTGTTTTGGAATCCTTAAAATTCAGAAGTTGAAAACTTTTTGTCAAGTGTACCATGATTTTTTTTTTAACATAAAAAGGCAGTAATGTGAGGCATCGTACATTTTGTGCACTAGGATGATCGAAGTTATATATGCTTCCTAAGATGTGTAGCATTTGAATTTGTTGTACATTCCAAGTATTCTATTTTACGTCTTTTAAGTATACGAAAATGGCACAGAGCTGCCAATATTGTATCGCCATGTTTTTCATAAGCTGGTATGTTGTGGGCATGAACCTATAGGCAAGATGAGAAATTATTTGATAGGTTGTGATGCAATATTAGCTGTCTATGTTTGCAGGTTCTTATTTTGTAGGGCAGTTTTAACACTGTATGGACCATCATTTGGCAAGAAGGAGTTCCATCCTGATTGTATACCTTCTCTTCCATCATCTTTATTAGCATCTCAAAATTTGGTTTTGCAGATGGCCAAAATCTTTGGTGCAACCAGGAAATTCGTTTTCTCCGAAGGGACTCTGGTCCCTGACTATAAAGATTGTGATTTAAAGAGTGTATCATCATAATACAGCACCGATACATATATAATACAGCATGGGAAATTGGAATTTTAAATCTGTAAAGTATGTGAAATTGCTTTAGATTGATTACCGTGTGATGGATTTGTCTTGTCCTTTTTCATTGGTCAATCCAGTTTTTCTTGTTAGAAATTTGAATCAATTTGAAAATGATTTTCCTTTCTTTCGCTTGAATTGGGTAATTAATATTTATAGCTATTATAAGAACATAGCATAAGAGGTGGGAAGGGTTTTATGCTTTCTTTTTCTGCTGAAACCAAGTTGTGGGATGCACGGGGTTGGACTGCACATTGTCACTATCTGCATGTTTGAAGAGGTTTGATTCAAAAGAAGAGGAAAAGAAGATTATAGAAATTTCTAGAATGTGGTGGAGTTTCTGGAATACTCTGGAAAAACACTCAAGTGCCGCATGAATCGTCCGCAAGAGGTTCGAGTCAAGTCCAAATCCGTGACAACATGCACCTTATTTCGGGACAAACGGAGATTACATGGCAGATTTAGGGGCAACCTCTGTAATGTCAATGGGCACAGGAGCTCTGAAGCCCAGTCAAAGACCTTTGACCTTCAAATTGTCGATTTTAACAATGTATGTTTCAAGGAAGACCGAGTTAGCCCCCGAGGAGCAATAGATATTCTGTGCCCTCTGTCTCGTAAATTATCTCAACTATCTAATTGAATAATTTGGATGGTTAGGATAATTTGTGGGACAGAGAGTATAGAATAAGTGGCACAGGAGATCTTCTCCCCTTTGACTGACCCTATGTTTTACTTGATCAAGTTATGAGACGAGACTTTAGGTGCTGAATCAGTCTTTTCGAGGTACTCTGAAGACAAGACCAAAATTGTATTTTCGTAAGTTGAAATTTGGATGACAGGCGACGGCCCTTACCTTTAAACTGCATAATTTACTTACTTTTAGCAGTACATAAAGACTAATTCTAAGAACGGAGCACGGTCATGGAATTTAGTTCCAACAACGCGCACGGTAATGTTATTTCACGAATTTAACAGTCATTGATAGTGACTTCACTTCAAGCGAAGCTAAAATTATATAGCAACTTTCATATAAAAGTTCTTTGTATCTTGACCAAGGAAACGATAATAGCCACTAAATATGAAAAATTATGTAGGTAAACTAATGCATGGCATTAAGCTATTTGCCTAACTCTGTATCTCTTAAAAATAAGAATTAACTGTCAAAGCGTCTAACTAATTATTTAAATTAATCTTAACCTCTTAGATAAAATTAAGAATCTTCAAATGTAGCCCGCACGGGTAACTCAGTTGGTCATTAACAAAGTAAATTAGTCTAAGATCCTAGGTTCAAATCTCGACAATGAGTGTCAGGATTGCCTTATTGAGAAACTGACTGAGATCAGATTGTAATTTACCCCCTCACTATTCTGTTAAGCTGAAGTGTGGAGGCACCTAAAGTGGATGATTCTACCTTTTGGTCTAAAGAGCCTTCAAAACTTGAACTACCCGAACTTGACAATTAACTTACATGAGCCCATGTCAAGTGAGGTTATAAGGTACACCTTAGCCTCTAGCTATTTAAAAGGGAAGTGAAATGAATGTGCCTATGTTGAATGAGGCTATAAGCTAGATTTTAGTTTTTAGGTATGTAAAAGGGAAGTGAATTAAATGTCTATTGATTATTGGACGGTATATTAAAAGGAAGCTAACTCCTAGTCTACGCTTTTTTAACATATTTAAATATTAATAAACGAATTGTATATTACAAAGAACGGTTTTAACAAATTCATATAAAGTAATCACACAATTAAGTAACACAATCATAAGTGGTTAGAGCATGGGAAGAGAGATAAAACTACTTTACACTAATTCAGTCAAATAATTCTCAACCTCCACATGATCATAAAATTAACACAATCATAATTTACAAACATTTGTAACCCAAAATCTCTCTTTTTTACTTAAACTGATGAATTAGGACGCAATGTATATTTTGCAACACACATAGGCACTTTTTATTCTCTCAAGGCACTTATCACGTATCTAGTATATCAAAGGTTATTCTTACAATTCATTGTGGTCTATTTATACCGAAAAGCACTTTAAATAATCATTAAACACACAAACGTACTATTATAATGGTTATTTTCCAGATTGGATTGGCAAACCAATCACCAATCTTTGGCTACTTCATTTGATTGGAGTATCATCAAATCAAAGCACTAGTCGGCTAGAAAGTTTCCTTTTAAAAGTGGTAAGAAATAGTTTAACAGGTTGTTTAGTTCACTTGTTAAAATAGATAAGGAATGAAATGATTATTTTTAGGAATAAAATAGATAAAGAATGGAATGAAATGAGCATTATTTATGGCTTATTCCTAAGAATTTTTATGTCAATGTGTAGTTTGAAAACATAAATTTAGAATAATAAAGGAATAACTAACAAAAGACCAAAATATCCATTATAGTCTCCACTAACTACATTATTATTATTATTATTATTATTATTATTATTATTATTATTGTTATTGTTATTGTTATTGTTATTGTTATTGTTGTTGTTGATGTTATGTAGTTAATGCTGTTGTATATGTTGACTATTAGCTTTTGTTATCTATGTTTCTTCTTAATATTCGAATGTCAGTTTTTTTTAATATCCATCATGAGATGTAAATCTCCATTATCACCCATTATGATGCAAATTATGCAGTGGCTAATTTTTTCTTCATATATTTCATGAATTTGGTTCGACTCGTATGAGCATTCATTATATAGTCTCAATTACAGTATAAAGTAACATTAGAATGATATTGAGAATAAACTTAACCTAGGGCTTTAAATGACTAACAAGTTATTTAGTTGAATAAAAAATAAGCCTTATTTTAAATAACTATACAAAATATTTAAACTTCAGCATGATCTTCAATGTGTGGCAAGAAACCTTACCCATCTAAGTCTTCGAAAAGGCACAAGACTGAAAAATATAAGCATTTGTGCAGGATGATCAGGAATTTTGCTTAGAGCAGTAGCCCTTTCATCATTTGTCGGTCCTTATATCTCACTCAATGCACTATCTAACTCTTTAACTCTTTGTTGAATAATCATCTTGGTCCCAATGCTCTTATACAATTCTTTTCCCACTTCTTTTATGTTATCACCTAACAATCTGGCAGTAACAATAATTGAATCTGCATCGTTTGGTTCTACCTATCATTATTTTTTTCTCCTCTTTACTGAAATATTTTCAGCTTGTCTTTTAACAGTTGATGCTTGAGGTTGAGTAAATGATTCATCCATGTCATGCGAACCATGCTTAACTTTATATTCATCTTCACCACCTTCATTTATCCCACCTAGACTTTCTTGCCTTTTCATTTCTTTAAGAATATCTATAGCAATTTGTGCGTCATTTCCAGTTGTACGATCTTCTCCATAGATCCTAATCAATTTATTATAGAAAGGAAAACTCTTCCTTTGAAATTGATTAAAATCTTTGTGACTCTATCAAGATGAAAAAAATAATAATAATTTATGTAAGTAAAAAGAAGTAGTTAAAGAAAATGCTTAAAACAAGATAAAATTTCAATAATTACACTTAAGTGCAACTCCCATACGTGATCTTCAGCAGTGACGATCTTCCTTTCACTATCCCATCCAAATCCATTGTTATCTTTCCTTACTTTTTATTTAAAATCTTAATCCTAGACTTTATGTGAGGTTTGACTTTTAAGTTTGAATTAGGGAGTTTTATTGCTACCAATCTTTCTAATTCATTCGGATATCCAACTTTAAATCCAGTATCAACATTTTAAGTTCCTGCATTATACAAATCAACCATGCAGGAAACTAGCACAACATCATCTTCATAGTTCCATTTTCTTTTTGTTCCTTTTGAACTTTGAAAATCAATAATTAATAGGGATTTCCTTGACATACTTATCTAGCAAATTAAAGTAGTATTGACAAATAAAAAATAATCATTATAATAAAGGAAAAATAAAAAATTCATAAAATTTTTCATTTTATTAACATTAAGCATCAACGGCTTATGAGAACAACATAGTTTACAATAACAACATATAACATAAACAAAAAAGTACAATAACTTGCAGAAACTATAACGTCCCAGATCACCCACTCACATATATTGTCTGCTTTGGGTCTTGACCCAGCCAAGCCCTCACGGTTTTGCTTTTCTCGAGGTCTTCCCAAGAGGTTACCCATCCTAGAACTACTCTCATCTGAGCATATTTAACCTCGGAGTTCTGATGTGATCCAATCCGTTAGGCCATAGAAAATGCGTCTGTAAGGGAGAGGTATCCGTACTACTGGATCCCGTTTTTAGAATCCAACTCTTAACAAAACCGTAACCCTTACCCTCTTGCTTTGATACAGCAAATGCTGGTCCCGTTTTCGGAACCTAACCTCGGAACAAAATATCATCATACTGAAGCGTGATTCCTTGTAATCTTTTCTTGCTCTGCTACCAAACATGATGAGCCCCGTTCTCGGAGTCCAACCATTGAACGATAAGCATTGGCGTAATCCAAAGAAATCATGAAGCTTAAAGTCTCATACCATTATGTTCATTTTTCCATAACACATCTCAATTCTATATATAAATATGTAACAAAAATTCACAATAAAAATTCCTCAAGTATACCGAATTTCCACTCAATCTGATCCATATTCGCAAATACATATTTCCACTCAACATCATCTAAACATAATTCATACTTCCTTAACATCAATAAAATAGAATTTTACAAGCTCTAATGGCATTCCAATCCATGATACAATATCAATATCGAAGTCCAAATATACAAAAATACACAACTCCTAAATTCTCAACAACCATCTAACTTAACACAATACAATATGTACACATACAAACAAAAACCTTCACTTTCCTTCACCCGATTTTCTTCTCATCAGCTGTGGATGGGAATGAAGAGGGTGAGCTTATAGCTCGTGGGTAATAAGCTTATAACGAAGAATAAGTAAAACCGTTAAAGAGTTCATTTCTTATATAAAAGTCATAATGAATTCATAAAATACTTTGTTCCCAAATTCTCAGTCAATGTCAATTTGAACTCAAAACTCATAGTTGAAAAAATGTCATCACATTCTCAAAACTCATAGTGAAAAATGTCATCACATTAACCCAACATATCCATTTAACCGTCAATATAAAACACTCAGTTTATGCAACATACTTGATGTAACATCCCACCCTCAACGGGAAAGGTAGAATAGTAATTTGGCATAGGATGAGAGTGAATAGGCTTCATTAGGACTGTTCATGCATACTAATATTGGTACACAGTGAATTTTTGTGCACATGAAATAATTGTACATGCATACATGACATTCCCGGTTTTTATGCCTAATGTAGTTTTACTGTGATTAATATGGTTCTTGTATTTGAAAAATTATTCGGATTGCGCCATTGAGTGTTTT
>JANIHY010000006.1:27747409-27764077 GCA_027479065.1 Erythroxylum brevipes | reverse complement strand
AAAAATTTAGGGACTATTTTATAAATTTAAAAAATATCCCGAAACGGTACCCGGTACCGACCGATACCGGTACAGTTTCGTTCCAGAGTCCAATCCGGTACCGAACCCGGTACGGTATTCATAACATTACTTTCACCCTTGGGCTTGGCAAAAGAATGCCATCTCTGGCTACCCTCTGCTCAGCAGCTTGCCCACCTGTTTGCCCACTGTCTGCTTACTGGGGGCAGATCCTCTGTCCCCTTTTACCCAATACCCCCTTTCTCCTTTGGATCTCAACCATCCAATGCATTGTATTGGATGGTTGAGATCAAAAGGAGACAGAATAAGTACAGGGTAAGGGTGCAGAAGATCTGTACCCCTGCTTACTAGCTTGCTCCTCTTTGCCATCTTTCTTCTCTTTGCACGAGATTGAACGATACGTCTTCTCTCTATTGTCCAAGTGATTTTCATTACTTTGATATGAATTAGAAAAAAATGTGATTGGATTAAGAGAATATTATGCTAGGCCACTCCTATTATGCGTGGGAGACCTATTAAACTTGTTGACATTGAAGTGGTGATCTAGGATCAAGTTCATATGATCAAAAGATTTAGTGGAGGAAGTACTGTATATTAGGCCACTCCTGGACATGATTGGTTGAGGCTATGGTTATCATTCAAGATTGCATCTTTATTATATATGAAAGTAACAAATATCATTCCTTGACTAATTGATTTGTGATGTATTTATATGGACGCTTCAGATAATAACCCTTCCAATCTCAAAGATAAGAACTCCATTCTTCATAGGCATGTCAGTCATTTTTCTATTATCACATTTTCTTGATCAATCTACTTATTACGATTGTAGTTGTAACATCCCGTTATCTATGATAAGGCTTGAATAGTAAACAAGAGAAATTATTGAGGAATTAGAATGTACAATTCATGTTTAAGCTAAACATGACATGCATATTTTTTCACGTTAAAATAATTGTACATGCATTCATTGACATTTTCAGGTATAACTGCGTTAGTAATGCGATTAAAATATGAATTGTGGATTATGTATGGTAAAACTTTAATTGGAGACTATAAGAATTATTCCAAAATTTTTGGTGACTTTTTGGAGTATTTTTGGATTAGGAAAAATAGAAAAATATGGACCAATTATAGTCACACCCGTGAATTAAAGTTTAGGACATACACGAGCATGAGTTAAGTTCTCACACCTGTGATTGAATTAATTTTGGACTGCGCGGCCGTGACTTTTCTTGGTTAGTATGCACGGGCATGCGAGATGTACACGCCTGTGACTTGACTCTTAAACTGAAAATTGTTTTTGAGGGCTTTGTGAATGATTTGGTAATACAAATTACAATAAGATACCCAGAATTATCATTGAATATGCATTGTGCATAATTTCAATATACATAGATGTGCATACGGCAATAATTATACATTTGTGCAAAAGTATGATATTTGTAAATATGTTTTGTATGATATAGAAGAACACATTAGACGCCAGTTACACATTGTCATATCATTCAGGCAATAACATATTGGAGCGTACTGTGAGTCAACCTAAATGAATTTCCTAGGATTGATTGAATTTGTATAACTTCTAATTATTAATTGATTATGACTTGTTTATGAATTCCAAACATAGGTCTGAAGATTATTAGATTCTAATTTTGTAATCTGCTACATGAATTCTCAACGAAAGTTGAATGCCGGATTTAAATTCTATGACTATGAGATTTCTGACTGTGCATCATATGTGATTGTTATACATGACATATTCTGTATTTGGTGCATTTCATAAAATACATGTTCAGATAAAAGCTAACAAACAACCTACATTCCAATTAGTTTTTAGCACTCTAATAAACAATTGGGTCCTCACACACGATGTCTCATCGTATAATTACCGATTTAATTATTTGTATGATCTATTAGATTGCTAACTCTTATTATCCAACCTAATTATGTTACTATCGGTTTACTATCTTAATCTATAACCAACGTATGAAAAAATGACAAACAATTGCAATACCCAATACATTAACATCAAAGAAATCAAATAATAATTAATTTAAGAATAAATCCCAAATGAAGTTTAGAACATCCATAAACAAATATTCATCATTCTCATATCCATCTCATACATTAAATGAAATAAAAATAAAGATGAAATGAGACATTAACTTGGAAAGGATGGCTGAAGGTGGTTGCAATAGCTCCTTTTCTTCTTTTTCTTCTCTCCTCTTTCCTCTTCTTTCTCTTCATTGACTCTCTTGAAATGGTAAGATGGAGGCTCTTTGATTAAGTCCTTTCTTTTCCCTTTTATAGTGTTTTTTCCTTTTATGATGAAACTATGATTTACCCAGGTCAATAGGTCCTAAACAATCCTCTAAAAATTGAAATGGAATTAGATCCCCGTGTCTATATCACGACTACCAAGATCATGGCAAGTATATCATGATTGTGGCCCTTGAAAATGAAATTCTGTTATGATCGTGACATACCTTCCATGATATTGACCCATGAAATGAGTTTCTGTTACGATTATGACCCATTCAGTCATGATCGGGGGCCATGTTTGAGTTGTTTTTGTCACGATCATAACCCTGGCTCTTCCTCCAAGCTTTCTCTGACTTCCCTCAATGTTCTTCATCTAATTTCAAACACTAACAAACATATCAAAATACCTTAAATACACAAAATTAAAGTCCAATAATATGCTCTAAACCACATGAAACTCAAAAACACAAACACATAATCACATTGACATAATTCTAAACTAAACATGCACAAATCATCTAATCAACAACAAAAAAAACATATAAAATACCCATTAATACATAATGTAAACTATAGCAATCAATCGGCTAAAATCTTTTTTTATTTTTAAGCTATTGATTTGACATTGGATAATAGAACTCCTTGGGTATTTGAGCTTCTCTAATAGATTGCTTTTTAGAATTGTTTAGCACCTTCCACTTAGCATTACATTACCAGCCCCTCCAACATCTTTTTAGTTGCTAGTAACTACTTCATGAATTTTGAATACTACAACCTTTGCATAAGAGCTTCAATAAGGGGTTAGTTAATCTAGAGTTGATTAAATAGTTCAAGGACTTTACCAAACTGCCCATTCATTAGATCTTTCTTCACGTTGGCATAATAAGGGATGGCAAGTTAAAAGTCCTTGACTTTTCTAAGATTTCCTTCACTTTTAGCTCTCTCTCAACTCTTGATGTTATTGTCCTTCTTCTTTTGGGGTTCATTTTCATCTTATAGATCTTTTACACTCATAAGGTTGATTTTTATAACAAGTTCTTTGGAATTTATCTCAGTTGTACTCGATAAATTGCTATGTGGTGTTTTAGATAATAATTTTACAAGCTACCTGACCTGAATTTCCAAATTATGTATAGAAGACTTTGTTTTTTGATGTCTTGCGTATAACTCTTAAATAAGCCTAGACATCATGTCTTCTAGATTTAGCTTCTTAGCCTAAGGTGGATCCTATTGAAATCCTGGTGGAGGGTGATAATGTTAGATTGCATAATGTTTTAGTGGGTAGTTTAGTATGCATTTAGTTATTAAATTAAATGTTTAGTGCATGTTTAGGTTAAGATTTTGTTATTTAGTTAAATATTTGTGTTTTGTATGTTTTGAGGGTTAGAGCATGCAACTGAGCTTCAATTTTAAGTGTTTGAGGTGTCTTGATGGATTTGCTAGTGATTCAGAGCAAATATTAAAAAACGAAGGAGAATCGGAGGGAGTCTAACGAAAAAACCATGGCCACGATGGTGGCCAATGTGCCATGATCGTGACAGAAGCGTGGAGGAAGGGCCATAATTGTGGCCAATCTGTCATGATCATAATAGAAGGTTAAATTAGGTGCCACGATTGTGGTATTATGGCCTACACGATAACAGACGCAAATAACCTTCTAGATTCAAGTTTTCGAGGGATTTTTTTGACCCCACAAAACCCTAGGGTTGCCTAGAATAAAGAGCATATAAAGAAAAGAAAGGAACCCTAAAGGCAGCTCTCCATTCTGCCACTTTTGGGAAAAGCTTCAAGAGGAAAGAAGAAGAAGAGAGACAAGGGAGAAGAGGGCTTCTTACGCTGCTACCTTCCTAAGTCATCCCAGTCTCTTTCCAAGTGATAATTTCATTCATCTTGTTATTTATTTATTGAATGTGTAAGATGGATATGAATATGTTTATAGATATGGATTCAAAGATGATGTTCTAACTTTCTTTAGAGATTTTGAATTGATTTAATGTTAATCTAATCATTTTTGTGTTACTGCAATTGGGTGTTGTGATTGATTGCTGTAGCTTCACATTTTGATAATAAATTGAGAGAGTGAATCGAATACGAAATGATTGGGTTGTCTAATGAGAGTTAAATAATCTAATAGATCATACAATTAATCAAATTGGTAATTGTACGGAGAGAGATCTTGTGTTGGACCTAATTGTTTATTAGAAAGATTAAGAAATAATTAAGGTTATAGTTGTTGGTAATTGAGAAATTACTTGTTCGGTACTAAACTTAATTAGGGTTTATTAATTAAGGTTTATGATTATAACTTGAGAAAGAGTAATCTCCCTTTTCATAATCTAGAACTGACACCACAATAACACACAAATTGTTAGGTTAGCATTGATAATAGGAAAAATCCCATCTTTTATAATTTGGTAAATTCTTTTGTGCATTTACATATTGTCACTTGACGTTGATTAATTTGATTTCTTTTGAGTTAATTTTACGAATTAATCATACCTTATAAATCAAAATTTTAGGCATATGACAATGGCTAGGGACCTTGCTTGGATTTTCATTCACATGCTGCAGAAGAGGAACCTTACATACCTTTAGATAAAGTACAAATTGGGTAATAGTGAAAACATATGGTTTTGGTATGATAACTTGCCAAAATTGGGCTCTCTATTATAAAGAAATGAGATCTTTCAACTAAGAAATAGAATTCCTCCTAATGCCAATGTTTCTTCACTTATTTAGAATGGAATGTGGTGAGGTAACATCTTTTTATTAGGGTACCTACCTTAATTAATCATTGGCATAGGGAAGACAACATCACCTAGATTGTAGATTCCAAAAGAGTTTTCACTAATAAATATTGCTACAGGATCCTTCAAGATAATAAGGAGAATGTTCTTTGGTTTGATTTGTTTTTGAAAAACTCCCTAAATTCTAAAGACTCCTTGATTACCTAGTTGGTCATTAAAAATAGAGTTAAATCTAAGAATAGGTGGTTTGGCTCATATGAACTTATTTATATGATGTGTAAAGAAGTTAAACAAGATAGAGATCACTTGTTTTTTCAATGTAGCTATTCCAAATGTGTGTGGAGTAGAATCTTGCATAAGTTAGCAAAATATTTCCAAACTTGTGATTAGTTTGGAGCATTTGATTGGATCACTAGCTCAAAAAAATCAAGAAACAAAATGGAGTAATTTTCTAGACAACCTTCACTGCTACTATTTATTCCATGTGGATGGAAATAAACAGAAGAAAATACATAGGGGAAGAAACAAGCAAATCTAATAAGCTGAGGATATAATCAACTAGTTTATATCCATAACAGTTGCCCAGAATGCTTATAACAACCTATCTCTTAAAATGAAGACCAAATGGAACTTGTAAACATAGAAAGTATTTTTTCTGCTTTTTTTTGTCTTGATTAGCTAAATGTTGTAGGATCTGGGTGAGATTGTTGTAATGTTGTAATGTTGAAATAACTTTTCTATGGTTAATGAAATATTTATTCATTTTCCAAAAAAAATTGCACATAGTAGTTGTATTTACCACTGCTAAGTACAGGTTGATCCCACAAGGACTATAAGTACTAATATTAAAATATTAACCTTTTGTATTATTTAACCATTAAATTCGGTTGTGAATTTAATTGGAAATTAAACTAAATAAATTAAAGTAATTTTTAACACAATAATGACCTAGGATGAAGAAAGCACTATGATTAAACAATATCAAACAAATACTACCTAGGTGATGAATCCCCCTAACATATCTTAAATTTTAACCTTTTATCATGCAATTAAATTTTTGATTATAGGACCATAGAAACTCCTACATTATGTTAATATCTTTCTCAAGAATATGAACAAATAACCTTTGGTTGATTAATTAAAACCTCTTTTTAGTTTAAACCCCCAAGATTTCATTCCTCCATTTGTGAATTTCACTATTAGGTTTGATCCTAATCTAGGCGATTTATATCAACCTATCTGTAGATTTACATGCAAATATGATGTGTGCTTAATTTTTTATACATTCACTTCTTGATAGTTAGTGATTATTGTTATGAAATACTTAAGATATTCATTTTAGTTCATTTAGTTAAGAGCGTATTCATTGAGCCAACATTTTGATGTTTAAACTCAAATACTCTTGTGAAACAAGAAGGAGATGGATTAGGGTGAGGATTGGATAAGAAATCACAAGAAGAACAACAATTTAGCAAAACCTGGGAGATACATGATCATTTATATACTTATACGATCCTGTATGCAATTGGAAGACATATTTTGCACTTACACGGTTGGATACACGGTCATGTATCCAACTGTGTATACTCACGAGTTTCACATTTTTTGACTTATACGGCTTGATAAATGACCATGTATCAAATTGTGTATATGCCTAGAAACCTTTTTTTTTTTAGTAAACATAACATTTTGACATCAAATGAAGGTAGATCAACTTAAGACTTCATGAAGGGTAGAAACTTACTCTTTCAAGACACCCATGGAGGGCTAAGCTTCCCCAATCTGATTCAAAGGTGAAATAGACGTCAAAGAGCGCATTAAGCATATCATCTTTATGCATCATTGTTCTTTCCATATTTAATGATTGTTTATGTTATTTTATGTTTATTGAATTGAGTATTATGTAAGAATGATTGAATGCTCTATTTGATTATTTTTTTAATCTAAAATCATAGTTAAAACCTTAAATATGACACGTAATCACTGTGTTTGGATTCATTTGTGGCAACTAATGACATTGAATCATTAGAGATAATGTAACATAGGCCAAATAACTGAAACTTGCGTAGTTATTGCTTATATTGATATCTTTTCCTAATCATAATGCAGTTGTCTAACTAAATCTAGAGGGTTTGTTGTAGGTTGTTTGATAGTTAGGTTTAATTAAAAAGCTTATTTTAATTAAATGTAATCTAAGGGAAAACTAGGATTAATAGAGCTTCTTGTTAATTCATGATTAATAGTTCTAAGAGAGGTGTGAAAACAATAATGCAATTACATATATTTATTTGTGTTTAGGATGAGATTGATCCGAGAACAAATTCTAACACATTCATCATTTTTCATTGTTTTCTATTATTTCCTTTCATATGTTCAATTTTACTATGTTTTCTTAATTTCATCAAACCAACCCCTTTATACATATAAATAAAATTTAGAAAGGTGAATTGATTTAATATTTGTGGGATTGACCTAGACTCATCACTAGCTATAGGGTTAAGTTTAGTTATTTTGTGTAGTGCTACGATGTGTTAGCAATTTTGGTGCTGTTGTCGAGATTAATATCGATTGCTTTTCTGAATATATTTATCTTTTTTATTATTATTTTGATTAATATATTTTCCTTTTTAGTTTAATCATGGTGCATGACACGATCTCCTCACATGGGTGAACTAAAAATTGATCCAAAAATTAAAAGAACTCTTTATAAATCGAGAAGAAAAGCTGCCTAAATGTTTGAGGATCTGTCACCATATGCTAGGAGATTTGGTTTTTCACTGACAATTTAAATTGTCGTAGATTTACTTCTAATTCTTCTAGTGATTCTATTTCTAAAATATATTCTAACATGGCAGAGAAAAATAATAATTGCACTTTTAAGCAATTGAATGCTCCTAATCTTGACCATCAACCTTTGTACATTGATTTTCCTACTATTGATCTTGCTTTTAAGCTTAACTTTGGTCTAATTCATCTTTTTACCTACTTTTCGTGGTATGCTAGGTGAAGATCCTCATAAGTACTTCAAGGAGTTCCATATGGTCTTTCTTAGCATGAAGCTAGCTGGGGTCCAAGAAGAGTAGAATAAGTTGAGGGCATTTCCTTTCTTATTGGGGGACACTGCTAAAGATTGGCTCTACTACTTACCCTTTAGTTCAATCACTAATTGGAATGAGATGCAAAGACTTTTTCAGGAGAAGTACTTCCTTGCCTCTTGAGCTACAAATATTCAAAAGGAAATATGTGTAATTAGACAACATCATGGGGAGACATTATATGAATTTTAGGAGCATTTCAAAAGGCTGTATGCTAGCTACCCACACCATCAATTCAATGAAAAACTCTTGATCCAATATTTCTATGAGGGAATTATACCGTAAGAAAGAAGTATGATAGAGTTGCAGTAAGCGAGGGTGTGTTGGTAGATAAGACACCTATTCAAGCCAGAAATATGATTTCCAACATGGATGCTAACTCTTAACAATTTAACATATGAGAGAACCCTAGGCCATTAAAAGTCAATGTAGCTAATACTGTCACACTGGAGCAGCAAGTAGATGAGTTGACATCTTTAGTGAGACAAATGACTACAAATGGTACTCAACAAGTAAAAGTATGCGGAATTTGCACAATGATAGGACATCTAACTAATATGTGTCTAACCTTGCAAGAAATACCCATGGAAAAAGTGAATGCTTTTGGACATTTCTGGAGTCAACCACAAAAGAATTATGATCCTAACTACTCTCAAGCACATAATTCGAGATAGACTTGTGGGACAATCTCACTATTGTTTTCTTGATGGATATTATGATATATCCAAATTGTGATAGCTCAGAAGATCAAGAGAAAAAAAACCTTCACTTGCCAATTTAGTACATTTTCCTATAGAAGAATGCCTTTTGTACTTTGTAATGCCACAACCACCTTTCAGAGATGGATGGCAAGTATTTTCTTTGACTATATTGAGCATGTTATTAAGGTTATTATGGATGATTTTACTATATATGGGGATTCATTTGATGCATGCTTAGAACATATAAATTGTGTACTTGAATAGTGCATCGAAACTAATCTTGTTCTAAATTCTAAAAAATATCATTTTATGGTTGAACAAGGAATAGTTTTGGGATATGTAATTTCATCTAGAGGGATTAAGGTTAATAAAGCTAAGGTAGAAATTGTGCAAAACTTTCCCTATCCCACAAATGCAATGGAGGTTCATTTTTTTTTCTTGTCCACGTATGATTTTATCGTAGATTTATCAAAGATCATAGTAAGATTTTAACAAATCTTTATTATTTGTTACAAAAGAACGTGCAATTTGAATTTGGTGAGGGATGCAAGGAGGCCTTTGACAAGTTCAAGGAATTTTTGACTTCAGCACCAATCATTCCACCACTTAATTGGAGTCAACTCATTGAGATTATGTGTGATGCTAGTAATTTTGCTGTGGGTGTTGTCCTCGTTAAAAAATATGGCAAGATGACTCCTGCCATTTACTATGCTTGAAGAAGTATCAGTCCAACACAATACAACGACTCCACCTTAGAGAAGGAGCTTGTAGCTATTGTGTTTGCTTTAGATAAATTTAGAACTTATTTGCTTTAAAGTCATTATATATTCTGATTATGTTGTATTAAAGTGTCTTTTATCGAAGAAGGATTCAAGGCTTATTAAATGGATTCTCCTACTCTAAGAGTTTGAATTCGAAATCAAAGATTAAAAAGGAATAAACAACTTAGTTGCAGGCCACTTGAGTATCAAAGATAAAAAAGGAATAGAGAACTTAGTTACAGGCCACTTGAGTTAAGTTGTAAAGGAAGAGGATTCAATACCATTGCAAGAGTTATTTTCGGATGAACAATTACTCACACTTTAAGGTAAGGTTCCATGGACTGCCAATATTGTAAACTATTTAGTGAATCATGAGATACCTAATGATTTGAGTAAAGCCAGATAGAATAGAATAAAGAGTGATTCGAAACATTATATTTGGGATGATCCTTAATTATAGGAGTATTGTTCTGACTAAGTAATTAGGATATGTAGGTATGAATGCGAATCTATTTTAAAATTTTGCCATTCTTATGCTTATGGTGTTCATTTTAGGCCTAAAAGAACTACTAGAAAAATACTTGAATGTAGTTTTTATTGGCCAAATATATTTCAAGATTCTTATATATTCTGCAATGTATATAAACATTACTAGAAACAAGGTAATTTATCCCATAGAAATCAAATTCCTTTTATCTCCAATCCTTGCATATGAAATTTTTTATGTACGAGGCATTGATTTTATAGGACCATTTCCTTCTTCTTTTGGTTTTGTTTACATTTTATTGGCTGTGGATTATGTTTCTAAATCACCAGGACTAATGATTCTAAAATTGTTGCAGAATTTATCAAGTCTAACATTTTTTCTAAGTTTGGAACACCACGAGCATTGTTTAGCAATAAGGATACTCATTTTTGCAATCGATGGTGAGAAATATTTTAAATACATATCATGTCACTCATAAGATGTCTATGGCCTACCATCGATAGACAAACAGGCAAGCAAAACTGTCAAATAGAGAAATCAATTCAATCCTTAAGATCATAAAGATTAAAGCCAACGACTTGATGATGCTCTTTGGACATATAGAACCTCATACAAGACACAATTGACATGTCTCCATACTGACTAAATTATGAAAAGCCATGTCTTCTTCCAGTGGAAATTGAACATAAAGCTTTTTGATCAAATGCAATATAAAGATGGACGAAGTGAGTGAATAAAGGAAATTGCAACTGCAAGAATTGGAAGGTCTTAAGCTTGATTCTTACGAGAATGCATAAATTTACAAGGAAAAGACAAAGTTATTTCATGATAAGATGATTGCTAGAAACAATTTCATCATTAGACAAAAAGTTCTTCTCTATCGTTCATGACTGCTTTTGCCAGGTAAATTACATTCTCATTGGATTGGACCTTTTGTCGTTACTAATGTGTTTACACATGGTGTAGTTAAAATTAAAATCCTACAGATGAACAAATAGTTCAAGGTTAATGGTCATCGATTGAAACCCTATTATGAAGGATTCTAAATGAAAAATGTGAAAGTGATACGGTTAGAAAACCCTCATTATGAAGTTTCTATAAAAATTAATATGGAGTTTTTACAAAAATTAAATTAGGGAGTGCACTATAACATTGGATATGTAATTTTTACTGTTGAATCTATCATATATACAAGAGAGAGATAGAGAGAGAGAGTGAAAATGTGGTTATTTTGAATGCTATACTAATTTATTTGGTTAAGCTTTTTATGTTGAAAAATTCCTAACCTTTGACCCTAGCCTCCATTCAAAAAAGAAATAAAACCATTCACGTGTCTATTATAATTATTGGATATTTGTTGACTTAACACGCTTATATTAGTGCATATGCACTAAAAGAACATGAGTGAAAAACTTGAACCATGAAACATTATAGTAACTAGAGTTAATCCATGAGGAAATGTATTAGATTTTTATATTCATTTTTTAATGAAACTATCGCATAAACTTTTGTTCATATTTTTCTCTAAGCTTTAACTATAAGATATTGCTTTTAATTGAGTCTTAAATACATTTATATCATATGGTGTATAATTTTTTTTATCTCATAAGGAATAAATTGGAGGAAGCTTTTTTATTACCTTAGGAAGTAAATTTTCCTAATGAAGAGTAAAAGCTAAATGTTGATCCAAATATCTTTTCAGTATAAATAAACCATAACTAGTTGTAAAAATAAGTTTTATCATGTAGTTTAATTTATATGAGTTAAGGGATAAAATTTGAGTGTATTCATATAAGTGAACATGAATTTAACCCTTAATGCATTGATTAAACAAAGAGAGGATTCTCTAGTTGTAATATTAAATTATGAGATCAATTAAGTAAGAAGTTGTATTATAATGGTTCCTTTTCATCCTTGACAAAGAAAGATTTGTAAAATTCCTTTTAACACTTAACAAAGAAAATCTACTAAAAGTTCCTCTTAACCTAGAAAGAAGATATGTAGAAAGTTCCTCATCACTTATCAGATAAGATGATAGTTAAATTTCTAAATTAAATTTAAAGAGTGGATATTTATCAAAGATTATTAATTGATTTATTATCACTCAATTTTTCCTATCCGTTTTATTTTCTTTATTATTATTATGTTTCATGTGATTATCTTTATTACATTGAAATAATCATTTATTATTGTAGATAATTTTTTGAATAATTTTTCTATAGATTAAAACTCATAAGTATAATTTATCATTGTTTTCTTATGTTCTCATTTAAGAATATCAAATTATAGGTTTCATTCTTTTTTTCCAGAAAGTAGAATTATTTCATTCCAAAAGAATTAATTGTATAACTGACTTCAACAAGTATTAATGCAATATATCCTTTAAAATTTACAAGCTACAATTCCTTCTAAGTGACTAAGCGGAAAGAACAAGCTATTAACTGATTATTAATAAGATTTTTTTTAAGGAATAGACCATTTCAAACCTATCCAAAAGTCGTAGGAGGAATGTAGATTGTTGATGATAATTTTCTCTCTGGCTCTTTTAAATATATTAGGCATAACTTGAACATAGGACTTTCTTTCCACTTAAAAGCCATTAAATTTCTTTAACTCCATATCAAGCTAAGATATAGATGGCTTAAGCTTGTGAAATGTAAAATGCATAGCTCCTATATTGTTCTCTAAATTTTGGTTAAGAATTCACACTTATAGAAGATATCTTGAGTAGCCTCTTACTGTTTCTTACCAAGGCAACACATTCGGTTGTTGTTAGGGAAGCTTAACTTGTCCAAGTTACCTAGTCTTTGCATATTGACTTCTAAAAGAAAAAGTATTTTAGGTAACAACTTTTTACACTTTAAAAAAATTCCATACCACTTTATTATTTATGTTGGAGGAGCCAAGAATTTCTTATAAGTGGCATTTTTGTATTTCCGAAAGGAATGTTTCATCCAGACATGTAGTTCCTTGCTCGATGGGTTAGGGAGTAGTCATGTAATATGTTACTAGGCAAAGATGCATTATATTACCAGTTGTTCCACTGACTTTTAAAGAAACAAGAAACATTCCTATGAGTGTGGTGAACATATTGGTCTTGTAAAGAGGACCATTCTTTCTTTAATTATAAAATATGGTAATGCTTCCTTCCTATTACTTCTTATTTAGCCAAAATACGTTTAAAGTGGCTCCTTTAATTTGAGCAACCAAGAATGTGAAGATGAGCTTCTCATTTCTCATAAGCTTTTTCTTTTGAGGAAGTATATATGAACTTATTAGACCTATAAAACTTCCTTATTGGATAAAATTTTCCATATTTTCCCTAATAAAAGAGATTTGTTAGCTAAGTTAACATAAATGATCCCTTTTCCACTTGTTTTTAGTTTACAAAAATCAAACTATTTGACTTTGGCATATTATTTCTAATTCCCTTATCCTAACCATAGGATGCCTCTTAATAGTCACTCAACATCCTTGATCAATCCCTTTTAAAGGAATTTATAAAAGGATACGTATACAGGGAACTTAAAACTAAGTTAATTAAATTAGACATAGCTAGTAAAGGGATAAAGCTTTGTTGCCTCATTATTAAGCCTTCTTTGAAATTTGTCCAACAAAGGGTGCAATCATTAAAGTTTAATCTTCTTGTAGTGATGCCAAGATAGAGTAGACAATCTTTGAGTTAAATGCTAATGATTGAAGAAAGCTATAGGGCAATATCTCTAGCTCCTATTGGTACTAAAATATAGCTTTTACCATGATTGATTGTATGTCTTGACACATTAAGGTTATTTCTCTATATGCCATTCTCCTTCTTATTTTTTACTCTATGTGTAGTGATTCCCCTCATCCTTGAGTTTTGTCACATCTATCTCCTTACCATACTGAAGTTCTACATTAAATTTATTCAAGCTTTTGTTGCCCTTAGTTCTTGAGAAGTTCAAAATGCTATTGAAGCCACCGAATATTAGCCAAGAAGTACGTTTATGTGGTATATGCTTCTAATTATATTCCATAGCTCAGTATTTTGGAAGGCCAAGTTTGCACTATAGACAAAGTGTATTGCACAATCAACCTATTTAGAAAGTAAAGTAACAAAAAGATGAATTATCTAATTTTTATTAACTGTTAGGGTTACTTGGATCTATTAGGATCATAAGTAAGAGAAATCATTCCATTATTATGAGATTGGTAATTTTTATAATAACTAATAGTGATCAACTATGAATTTAAGTCTCTTGCACTTTTCTTCCTTAAGCTAGGTTTCTAATAAGCATATTAGCAAAAGCTATATTTCTCTTAATTTGTTTTGAGGCATTACTTGCGTCTTAGGTAGTTAATACCTCTTAAGTTCCAAGATAAGAAAGACATTTAATTAGTAAGGCAATCTTTGTTCTTTTGTCTCTTTCTTATACTTATATAGGTTTTTTTGTTTATTTTTGGTGAGCAAGCTTGATATTTAGACACTACACTACACTGATTCTCATATTGCTTGGCTGCTTCCTCTTTCTATTGGAATCTGTGATCTATCTTGGCTCTTATAGAGGTGTTTGAGTCTTTTTTGCATTATTTGTGTTTTATGTCATATGTTTTGGTGTTTGAGTAACGGAGTCTATAAAAAGTTGTTAATCTAATGAAATAAGTTTATAGGATTTAACTCCTACAAAATTGGGGTTGTTTAAGTTTGCTTCCCTAAAGTGGTAAGGTCATCATAATATTTCTCCTTACTAATTTCCTCATCATTGAAATTAGTCTTTATATTCAAAAGCTCAATATAATCACCCCTTTCAATTGGTTTACTTGTTAGTTTCCATATTTGGCCTTGCTTTGCTAGGGAAGGTCTATTTGATCCAAGACCCCTACTAAATTAGCATAAAGGGAGTCATCATCTTAAAGCTTGAAAAGAGGTCTCTCATTTGGAAGTTCTTTGCCTAGCTTTGCCACTACACAAAGATGATCATATCATATTCTTTTGAATAAAGTTATTTATTCATCCCTAGCAATTGGTGAGCCTACATAACTAGCCAAGTAGCTAAGTCTTTAGTGAACTAATATTATAGTGGTATATTGTGAATATTGATCCAAAGGGGAATTTGTATAATCATTATTGATTCAAGTTTATTTCCTAGCTTTCAAAGTATATCATGGCCCTCATCTAAATTCTTTAATGCAACCTCTTTGGACAAAAATTTGAATAGGAGCATCTTATCTTCTAAAATCTAAATAAAAATTTTTAATATGAAAAATAGTTTAGTATTGATTTTAAAATATATAAGTACATTAAAAATACAAATCGCATAAAAAGTTTATTTCTTTTATAATTTTTCTATAAATTTTATTTTCAATTTATTTTTTGTAATTTTCATTATAATCTCACTTTGAATGTAACATATGTCTATTAAATCTTTCTTTAATAATTTTACAATTTTCTCTTTTCATATTAACTTCTTAAGTTTTATATAGGTTCATTATTTTTTTCTTCTTCTTTTAACTCAAGATGTCTCGTAAATATTTAAAATGGTCCCTAGCAAGATAGTAAAAAGGAGAAGAATTATATACTTTTAGGCAAAAAATGACTTTAATCGTAACACTTTCATCAAAATATTAGGCTCTAATATTTTGATTAAGCTTGGCAATTAAGCCTAGGTTGGAAGTTAATGGGTCTGGCCCAGTTTGATTTGGTTTTAGTTTAGGTTCAAATTTTTTGAAAAATTTTGAGTTTCGAGCTGAGTATGGACTCAGATTACCTAGTCTAAAGCCTAAAAGTTTTAAAATGACGTTGTTTTTTAAAGTTTAAAATTAAAAACAAAATAATTAGCTCAAACCTTGATTTGATCGAACATCAAGCTTCAGGCCTAATTGAGCTTCTTTAGGCCTAGACATTATTTAGGTAAAACTTAAGCTTAGCCTGACTTAACCTATTATCATCCATAATTTTAATGTATTCAATTTGAACCCTTATATTTTTAAAACATTTGGTTTAAATAATAAAATATAAAATATTCAATGAAATTATACCTTCATCGATTTTATTGAGATCAATATATATGAGTTTCATTATGTCATATGATCTCAACAATATTAACTTTACACATAATTAAAAGAAGTATTAATTCTATTAAGACTCCATCATTTTAAATGTAATGATTCAAAAAAATTTTAATTCAATTTAAACCAAGGTTATGAAAACCGGACCGGACTGGGCGGTCCGACCGGAATTTGTCTGAACCGGCCATGTGTTCGGTTTGGTTTTAGTTAATAACCCTTATATATGAAAACCGGTCGGTTTATCATAGAACCGGCCAGTTTTCTGACAAACCGGTTGTTTGATAACCGGATTTAAACCTTAACCTTATCGCTTCATCCTCTCTTCTACGCCTCCATCGCACATTTCTTTTCTTTCTTCTCTCTTCTCAGATGCTCCATCGCACCAAAATCAGCTCTCTTTTTTCCATCTTCTCTAGATCTGGCAGCACTCTTTCTCTTTCTTTCTCCACAGTCTTTGCTTTTCTTCTATTTTTTTTAAGGTTTCTGGTGTAATAAGATCTGGTTGATGGTGAAGCGGTATTTGGTGACTCCCGAGTGAGATCTAGT
>JANIHY010000006.1:27714298-27735543 GCA_027479065.1 Erythroxylum brevipes | reverse complement strand
ATTATTCATCAAATTCCCAAATCAAAACTCAAACCCTATATTTATCATCCGAAACTCTAACTTTCTAAACAATTAATCACTTATTTTCATAATCAATCCATCAACTTAAAACATAAAGGAGTAGTCACTTACTTGATTAAGCTTCAAACTCTTCCAAACCACCAAGAATGAAATCAAGAGACGATCCAAAGAAGGAAGATCACGAAGAAGAGGAAGAAAGCTTCGTGGGAAACAAAATATCAAAGGCATAGGTTTATATATAGCAAAAACCTTAAGGCTTGTTTGGCAAGTCTAATTGCCACAAGTCTAGATCGAACAACCTCAAACTAATTTCTAATTCTAATTTCTCCCGAATTCCAATCCTAATGCCTCAAATCGTAATTTAAATTACCTCATATCAATTGTCAATCCAATTTGGAATCAAAATCACAATCAATTGGTCACTAAGCCATTTTTCTGGTCCGGGCCTAATACTCCGAAAATTCCAGAAAAATTCCGATAATTTCACAAAAATAGGAAACCTCTAATCGCATACTCCAAATTTCAATTCTCAATTTCTAAATTCAATTTGACTCTTCAATTTCATAAATCGAAGCTCTAAAATATCAAATTTTACTAATAACACAATTTACTTTAAATCACATATTCTCCAAATTCACAATTCAAAACACACTTAACCTCAATCATGATCACAATGTCTCCCATAACACAAGCAAGTCGGAATTCTGTCATACATGCATGTACATACATATGCTTATGAAATGCCGAACATTTATCATATATGCAGAGGCTATGAATATAAATGCAAAAATACGTATTCATGACACATATGAGAGGAACTGTACACATCCTATCAGTGACGGGATGTTACACTATAAGTATTATTTCAGAATTTTTGGAGTATTTTTAGACTAGGAAAAATAGTGAAATATAGACCAATTATAGTGTGACAATTGGATTGATTAAATATTGATAAATGACTCACATGCATGGTGACATATGGAGAGGTGTGATACCTACACGTGGATTAATGAGTTAGTGACAAAGGTTTTACATGCAAGAGAACACATGGTTACGTGTTTTAGATAGAAAGATTGTTTCCTGCAGCTCTCTCTCTCATTGTTCTTCACCGAGGGTAACATTAGTATCGAATTTTCTTTTGGTTTACCAAACACTGAACATCAGCTGTTATTTTTGTGTTATTGATTCACTCTCACTGTTGGGAAGTATTACTTAATCAAGTAAGTAACTCTAATGATATTTTACTATGTAAATATATAAATGTATAAGGAGTTTAAGAAGTGTGGTTTTGGTGACGAATAAACTAGATGATGGATTTGTGAAATAGGAATTGTTCAAAAAATGTATGAAATAGATTCTGGTTTGAGATTTTTGAAAGTTTACGTAAATTGATGTAGAAATATATGTACTATATTCTGATTTTGAGAAATACGAATATGGTTATAAGTTGATTTACTATTCATGCAGGAATATGTGAAGTGTTAATAGAAATGAATTTGAATGAGTTTAGAACTAAGGGAAAAGTTTAAGGTGATGCAGTGATATGGGACAAGCATTTAGATGTAAAGGTTATGATGAAATGAAGTTTTGAAGAAAGATAGAAAAGTGTAGAAAAATGGAAAAGAACAGTAGATATATATATGAGGTTTTGTATTTTTGGTGTTTGAATGGTAGGTTTGAATCTAATTTTTTTAGTGATTGAATTGGGTATAGAAATGCATAATAGATGTTTTAGAAGTGAGAACAAATGAAAAAAATGGAAGGAGAAGATGAAGAAGCTGTTCGGTGAAGAAGAGACACAATCGCGACTTCATTGAGGAAGGTTACGAGTCACGATCGAGTTTTAACACAATCACAACATCGCTGAAGAAGATCGAAGCATGATTGCGACCTACTAGCACACGATCACGACTTCCAACTTTTTTCCAAACAGTTTATTTCTGAACACCCTTCGTTATTTTGTTATAGCTTCTTCACCCGATGTTTAAATGACTTGATTCTTGAACCAATAGATTCATAAGACATTGATCTTCATCTCCACCAAAAAAGATAGCCATCTGAAATGGATTGATTTGTGAATTTAAGATGAAAATATTGACTGTGTTGAAGTATGTTAACTAGAATGATTTTATTGAACATACTTCAGTATTTTGATTATATTTTAATTTATAGGTTTCCAAATGGCATGATTCTTAATTCAAATTGAAGTAGAGACATAAAACTACGCATTGTTTGAAGACATTGAATTTTAATTCTGTCATTAAGAATTGCAAAATCTGAATTAAAGCTGAATAGAGAGTACATTTATGTTTTAAGAACAGTCCAAAGCAAATTGAGTATAACTTTGGAAATAATGAATCAAATTGAATGATCTTTGTATCATTAGAAATTTAAGAAATTGGAGAACAATTGTTTGTAAGAAAGTATTGCCTAATTATGTCATTTACGTTATCAAAATGATGATGCAAGTTGACTCGAAAGTATGTTGTTAGAAAAATCTGAAGGGAGTCATTTGATATGCACGAACGTGAGTTAAGATCTCATACCCATGATATTTGGATATGCATGGGTGTGAGTTAAGTTTTCACATCTGTAACGAAATTAATTTAGACTGCATAGCTATGACTTTTGTTGGCTATTACACACAGGCATATGAGATGTACACTCTTGTGACTTAGCTCTTAAATTGTAAATTATTTTTGAGGGCTTTGTGAATGATTTGGTAATACGAATTACAATAAGATACTCGGGATTATCATTGAATATGCATTGTACATAATTTTGATATACATAGATGTGCATACAAAAATAATTATACATTTGTGAAAAAGTGTGATATTTGTAAATATGTTTTATATGATATAGAGGAGCACATTGGATGCCAATCTAGAATAATGGAGCGTACTGTGAGTCAACCTAGATGAATTTCCTAGGATTGATTGAATTTGTATAGCTTTTGATTATTAATTGATTATGATTTATTTATGAATGCCGAACTTAGGTCCGAAGATTATGAGATTCTGATTGTGTAATCTGCTATATAAATTCTCAATGAAAGTTGAATACCTGAGTTAGATCTGAAGAATATGAGATTTTGTTTGTGTATTATGTTATGTAAATTCTTAACGAAAGTTGAATGTCAAATTTAGATCTAATGATTGTGAGATTTCTGACTGTGCATCATAAATGACTGTAATACATGGCATATTTTGTATTTGGTGCATTTTATGAAATGCATGCTTAGATAAAGGCATTGTGACCGGAGTAACCAGTATGAAAGTGCTTACACATAGAGCTTTGCTCTGTGATTTTTGATTCTGCATGTGGAGCTATTCTTTGTCATTCTATTCTAACCGAGCCCAATGGGCCAATATCTGTATTCGTATGTGATAAGTACTTGGTCACAATAATAATAACAAATCTGAAGTCTCATATGCATTTGTATGTGTAAATATCTGTTCTGATTCGCAATGATTACATGATATGCCATGTTAATGTGAGTATTTGGAATATACATGTTCTAATTGAATATTTATGAAATATGTGATTTGTGTATATAACCTGGGTGAAATCATCAATGATGGTTCATTCATTGAGTTCGCAAAACTTATAAAAAATTACAACGTAGCTTTTCAAGTTCAAAAGAGTTATCCAATTAGACCAATTGGAGTTCAACCACTACAAAGCATAAGTTAGGGGTCGAGATCAGTTTGCACTTGCATATGTCTTTAGTGA
Source organism: Erythroxylum brevipes (assembly GCA_027479065.1). NCBI lineage: Eukaryota > Viridiplantae > Streptophyta > Magnoliopsida > Malpighiales > Erythroxylaceae > Erythroxylum > Erythroxylum brevipes. The sequence goes on along the minus strand of JANIHY010000006.1, from coordinate 27,731,787 downwards.
TTTTGTTTTTTATTTATATTCCACAAGAATTGTACAAAGTGTATGTGAATGATTTAGTAACGAAATGACATTATGATTGTAAGTGTTTTGTATCTAAAATGGGCCCAAGTGGCTATTGAATGGAATTGTTAAAAAACATTAAGCAGGCCCAATTTGATTAATGATTTCTGCATACATGTACATTTTTTGAAAAGAAATAGAAATTTTATAATGAGTTTTGACTGGATGACTATTCTAGTATGCCACCCTTGTGAGGTACGTACTCGGATATCACCATAGATGTCAGGTACGTGTCTTGTGAGAGTGAGATGCTACAATAGTTCTTTGATATGGTATAGTATATTATTCATATCTTGTGTCTTGCATTAATATATTCATATGATGATTTTGCAACAGGATAAACAAATATGAGTGGAAATAAAATATAGGTAATTGTCAAATATGAGTAGAAATAAAATATAGGTAATTGTCATTGCTTAAGCGCTTAGTATAATTGTCATGGGATGAGTGTAAAGATGTTGCTAATGAATTCAAGAAAGTTAATTATTGTTGTTTTCATAATTTAGTAGAAGTTGAAAGAGTATATTCTCAATTGTGTTTAGAGAAAGCAGTATGTTCAACGATAATTTTTTTAAATATTTTTTATTGTTATATGTGATATGTTACTGATATTTCATTTTAATTTATATCATGATTTATATGTATATTTTAGATTCCCTATATTTATTGCCCCAATTGTAAGAACATGAAGTTACAGATATCAAGTGCTAAGCCTAACAATGATCAACACTTTTATCAATGCATTAATACAAAAGTAAGTATTCTAATTATAGTCTTTTAATGATGAAATTGTTATACAAAATTTCAATCAATATTCAAATTGTAGATGTCTTGTAGGTATTTAGTATTGATAAATGAGTTGAAAGTGTGTTATTGTAAAAATTTATGTCAGACATCTTTTATGTGTTGGCTAAGAGTCTTGTCTGCAAGATGCACTATTGCTCGCATCAAGTAAGCATATATAGGTTCCATGTGATTACATATCTTAGGCATTTGATGTACCTATCTTAAGTATGGAGGTAGATCCTAAGTTTGCAAGATGCATTGTTGCTTCCAAGAGTTGCATTAGCCAAATTTATATATTAATTATGACAATTTGTCCTAATAGTGCAATATTTTATAAGTTGAATTGGAAGTTGGTTTTTAGTAGTTAAAAGTTATGAAACAACATTTTTCCTCCTTTCGCTAAAAACTTTGGTTGCTATGACAACTTGATGGAAGTTGCTTAAATAATGGTGAAGAATGTTACAATTAATAGACACTGAATAAATTCCTTAGTAACTTATTCTACAACCCATTAAAAATAAGATATAAAAGCTCCTTTAGTAACTTCTTACAAATGACTCAAAATAAGATATAAAAGATTCTCCACTAGAAACTAAGTAAAATGAAACCAAGTAATATGCACAATCAATATATTACATATTCAAATTTTATATAAAGGAAGCAAGGAATAATACTCTATTGAAAAAGAAAGCATTTTTTGAACTGTCGACCAGAGCATATCCAAATTGTCGACCATTTAGATAGCTTTAAGACAACTTTGTCAACCATTGAAAAAAGAAAGCATTTTTCGCATTTTAAGTGATGCTATATCATAGCTAACTGTTGTTTAAATTGTCAGTCAATGCATGTCCATTTTGTCAACGAAAGCATAACTAATACATTTCCAAATACTCAATCAAAACAATGTTCAATTGTCAAATAAACATGTCCAAAATGTCAACCAAAGCATAACTAATAATGGTTTCAAATTCTTAATCAAACTAGAAGTTGGTTATCTAAATTCTTAATCATAACGAGAAGATTAATTTGCATTTGATTTACCATCAACAACTTGAAATTTTCTTGGAGCATATCTTTTAGCCCTTAATTTATCCTCATCCTGGTTTCAGTTACATTGTTAGTTGTATTTTGGGAAGCTTGAGTTACTATTGCAGATAACGAGGTTCGAAAACTTAATGTTGGTTTCAACCCACATATGAAGCTACATCTACAAGAGATGGAAAAAGCAGCAATGTAGAATTTCTCTAAGGCTCTAGCCTATAATTTCTCTCTTATGAAGGAAAGATCTTGTATTAGAGAACCTCTTGTTGCTACAGGAATTGGTTAGAACCTATTCCGAAAGAAAAAGGCAGCATATATTGTACCCTTAAGATTGATCTAAAGAAAGCTTATGATAGTGTGGATTGGGAATTCATCATTAATCCCGTCAACGCAATGGAATTTCCTGAATCTTTTACTTAATAGATCTAGAAATGCATTAATACTTCTTTTTTCAACATTTTAATTAATAGACAACCAACTAGAACTTTTAAAAGTGATAAGGGAATTTGTCAGGGTGACCTTATATCACCCTATTTATTTTCTTTGGTGAAGGAATTATTCAACAGACTTCTCAAAAGAGCAGTTGAAAGAACCAAGCACTTCAAATTCCATTCCTGATGCAGGAGAAAGCAAACCTTAAATATGAATTTTGTTGATGATATGATACTCCTCTCTAAAGCTTATCCCACATTAGTCTCTGCCCTCATAAAAGCTCTAAAGGTGTTCAATAAATTGTTTAGACTAGAGGTTAATCATACCAAGTGTGGTATTTACTTATCTAGGAGTGCCATGAGCCAGGAACATATCATAAAGTTTATTGTTGGTTTCAATATTCATCATTTTCCTATACTTTACCTTGACATTCTAGTGGCTACAACTAAATTGACCATAAACGACTACAATATCTTGACTGATATGACTAACAACATAATATCTATATAGGCAACATATTCAATAACAAATTTTGGTATGATACTCTTAAGCCTATGATTCAATAACAAATGACAATAGTTGTAGCTTTATCCAACAAGGATATTTATAGATAGGCAGTTATTCATAATTCAATCAGCTCATAGATGATCCAAACTTGTACCAATGATTAGGAAGATATCATCGTACAGAAGCACATCACCAATGGCAACTTTACCAACCTCTCTTACAGAAAATTCCTTCAATGCAACTTGGCCAAAATCTTATGAACCAAGATAGATGGTCCAAACATCAACAACCTTATGCTTTCACTATATTATGGTTGACTATGAAACATAAATTGCCAACAGTTGACAGACTACCAAAATTCCTAAACCTTACCAATTGGTGTATATTATGTAAAAAAGTAAAAGAAAACATAAGCCACTTACTCTTTCAATGTGAGTTTGCTAAAGAGCCTTAGAGTATGATGCTGCACAAATGCTACATTTATGATGCTCCAAAGGAATGGAATGAGATAATTGATTGGTGCACAACCATCAAGCATCTAAATGTCATATAGAAATGGTGCTTCACACAAATTTTTCTTGACACTAGTCTCAATAAAGAGCAATTTGAGAGGAACTTTATGCAGAGAGACTCCACGTAAACATCTTTAAGCACAAATTTCACGATCTTGATTATCTTAGTAATACATGGAGGAAAGTGTAATTTATGTATATTTGGATAGTGGTTAGAAGCCTTGGTTATGTAACGATGTGTTTGTTAATATGTATTATGTGAACTCTCCTAATGGAATCACTTTTAGGACTTAATTCATTACTTATTTCTTAAAAAAAAATCTAACAACATTTTAATAAAATATTAAAATTATTATTATTTATTTAACGAGTGACCTATTCTATCTTTCGTCATCATGGGTCCCTGTGAGGTCGAGGATAAGATACAGAAACAGAAGGTCAATTTTCTTTTTTCTCTTCATTTTCTCCGGCCTCGCTCAATCGTCTTTGGTTTATATTTTCTCCTCTCTACATTAGTATGCTGTCGAATCTCCACCGAAACAACGTAACGAATCATACTCGAAGATCCGTTTGTTAGAGATGCCAATATCTTCAATGTCGTCTGTGAGCAGTTGCTGTTACTGTCCTTTACTGGTTAAACCCACCACCATCACTTTCGCCACTGCAACTGGTGTCTCATTAAACTCCAACTTCCTTTCACCGCCCACCATCAAAAGCCCATTTCATTCATTTTCCCAAACCCCTCTTTCCACTCCAAGAAACAAAAGATTTGGGCTTGGTGTAGTGGCAATGAGCTTTGAGGCTGGAGTTGGCATGATGGGTACCAAGCTTGGGATGATGAGTTATTTTGAAGCTGATGGGAAGGTTGTACCTGTAACTGTAGTTGGTTTTAAAGAGGGGAACATTGTGTCGCAAGTTAAGAATGAGGCTACTGATGGCTATGATTCTGTTCAGGTGGGTTATAGGAGAGTTAGGGATAAGAAGCTGACGAAGCCTGAGTTGGGCCATTTGGAGAAGGCTGGTGTTATACCCATGAGGCATTTACAGGAATTTAGGCTTCAGAGTATTGATGGTTTTGAGGTTGGTCAGAAGTTGGCTTTTGAGGAGCTTTTCAAGGAGGGTGACCTTGTTGATGTCTCTGGAACTACCATTGGCAAGGGCTTTCAAGGTTAGAGCACCTTCTTGCTTTTTTGTCTATTTTTTGTCTAGTTCATTTGAGATCCTGCTCATTTAACCACGTTCATTCTGCTTTCTTATTTTGTGATTTGCAATTGGTACATTACAATTTCGCTGTGTACAAGAGCGAAATTTCAGTTTGATTGTTGCCTGGCAATGTCAATCGGACCAATCCCAATAAGGATAGCTGCTGTTAATTTTTGCTCTGTTTATGTTTGTCAGTTTTTGAAATTTACATTTGATTTGAAGGTTTTGTTTATACCCTCAGAGAGATCTACCCTTATAAATTGCTAGAAAGCGGCAGTTTAGCTGTTGCTAGTAAATACTTCATGAAAGCAATATAATGGAATTGTGGTATGCTTTTATTCTTGAGATTTACCTGAAAGAAGTCCACATTGCACCCATTGATTTAGATATGAATATTTGATGATAATATGACTATCTAATGAATGGCAGGAATTTGAGGACATAGAAAACACTGTTGTTGTACTTGTACTTCAAGTAAAGAGCTTCCTCTCTGGCTGGGGATCATAATTTTTCAATCCAAAAGTTTGTTAATGAACCATCATTTACTTGAAGGATTTCGACCAATCTTGAGCTGCATTTTTTAATAACATTTGCTAATCTATGAATTCCTTTAAGATGGTACATGGGCTTCAGCTTGTTTTAATCCTTGGCATTGTGGTTTTAAACATCCTTGGCATTGTGGTTTTAAACCTATCTTATAATATGTTCTATAAAATCAAAAGAAAACACTTGTTAACTTGATGATAAATTAAGGAAAGCTGATAAATCCCATTTGTTGAAAGTTTAACTGAAATAGAGTCATTGCTTTCACTTAAAAACTTTTAAAGATCAGCATTATGAAGCATCCAAAGAAGATACATGTGATGTGAAATGACACGCATCTTGATTTGAGGGATGTTTATCTTCTTCAATCTATCATTTGCTTCACATGATTCAATCTCCTTTTTATTTACAGCTAAGACCAGATGAATTAGTGTGTAGAAAATAAGTATAGGAGTGGGCCGGGCAGGGCCCTTAACGAAGCCCGATTGGGCTTTAGTTTTTCCCTCATCTTTGCTATGCTGGTTTTTGCTGCTCCTTTGTTTGCTTTGTATTTGCTCTCAACTTTGATCTGCTCTTATTATCTGTTATGTTTTCTTTTTAGTGCTCATTTCACTTTTTATTTTACTTCTTTATATATATTTTTTCGCTCTAGTAACCACTTTTTCAGCATGAAGGAGAATGAGAACTTTCCTCCGTCACCAATGGGTACTGGGGATCCTCTCTCTATCTACTTCCCCATTGGGTTCTAGCGAGAGGACCCTTGATTTATAAAGAAAAAAAAGAAGTCCCTTGTCCTCTTCTTGTTTTTTTCATCTTTATTTTTTACCATCCCCAAAATAATGCCAAGCTATAAAACCTTACAAATGTAGTAAACACAAGATTGTAGAAAATTCAGTATGATGAGAACATCTGAAACTGTATCTAACGGACCTAAGAAAGATGTAGCAAATGCACGGATAAAAAAGTGAAGCTTGTGTCAGTCACAACTCAGGGGAAGGAGCAATGCGACACAGAAACTGTAGATTAATTACAAATAATCTGCATTGTCTCTTGGAGAAACCTAAGAGAAGCAGCCAACAAGAGGATTAAATGATGTCGTTTTACCTAGTGTTTGCCAAGCTAGCAGTTTATCTACGATAATCTTCTTGCTGGCTCAGGCCTGACCCAAAACTCGAAATAAAATAAAAAAAAGAGGAAAAGCTTGGGTCTAGCCTGAAACTTTTTCAAATTAGGTCGGGTTTGTTAACTTTGAACCGGGTATGGCCCGAGCATATTTGCCAAGCCTAGTGGAAAGATATGTTATAAGTATAGATAGCTCTCCCATAAGCTTGAAATCAGACCCAAACATCTTGAGTTGGAATGCTATGCCCTTTACAGTTTTGCATTAACAAATTACCTCATTTTGAAGTTCTGATGTGCTCCTAATTAACTTCATTCATTTAGATTTAAGCCGCGGTAACTGATTTTCAATCTACAGTTAACTTCATTCATTTAGATTTAAGCCGTGTTAACTGACTTTCAATGCACAGTTAACTTCATTAATATTCTGCACTGTCCTCTATTTATGGTTGTGTATTGTGTTTCTTGTGCACTAGTAGATCTATGTTCCTTAAGCTGGATTCTGTTTCTGATTCTGATGTTATCTCTTTATCCCACAGGTGGAATAAAGCGACACAATTTCAGAAGGGGACAAATGACCCATGGCTCTAAAAGTCACAGAGCTTTGGGGTCTATAGGTGCTGGAACAACACCTGGTCGTGTATACAAGGGGAAGAAGATGCCAGGTAGAATGGGTGGGACCAAAACAAAGATCCGAAAGCTTAAGATTGTAAAAATTGATAACGATCTTCGTGTTGTGATGATTAAAGGTGCCCTCCCTGGTAAGCCTGGAAATCTCCTACGCATAGCACCAGCTAAGATCGTGGGGAAAAATATACCCAAGAACTAGCAGCATCGGCATTGCTAGGTTATGTAGCCTATATCGCTCATGACTTGAAGCTATGAAATATTTCCATTTAGTAGGAGTTCTTTTGGCTTCATTCTATGCGTGTTATAATTCAAATGCATCGATTTAGTGTCTACAATGTGAAGATTATGGGTTCTATCTTGTGCCTATCACGATCGTGACCCTTAAAAATGAACTTCTGTCACAATCGAGATCTTTAAAAATAGCTTCAATTATGTTCGTGACTCATTCAGTTATGATCGTGACCCTTGGCTAGATCACTTCTATCATGACTATGACAGGGATGTCACGATCATAAATTGGCTCTTCCTCCAAACTTTCTTCAGCTTCACTCGATCTTAATTTGATTTCAAATATTAACAAATACATTAAATACCTCAAGCGTACTAAATTAAAGTCCAATAACATGCTATAAATCAACAATGTTAAAAAAATATAAGCATATAATCACATTACACAATTTTAATCCTAAACATCCACAATTTATTTAATCAACACCTAAAAATACATTAAAACATTCACCAAAACATAATATAAATTATAGTTACCAGTAACTTAGCACTTAAACTTTTGTTTGTCTTTAAGAAAAAATAAAAATAAAGCATAAACTCAAACAAACCAAACAATAACTCAAATATACATGCATATGCAGTAATGATACAATGACATCAAAATTAAAGAAACTAATTTAACTACAAATACAATCCTTCTAATTGTTCTAACTTATTAATTTGTGAAATCTATTGCTAAGCACTTCAAATTAAATATGCATATTAATCAAGACCATAACGTCATATTCACTCACCCTTAACACCTGCACACACACATTGATAATTAGTTAGTCAATCGAAATTATAACTATCCCTAAGTACTTTATCATGAAAAATCATGCTATTCATAAAGATCGGTAGGATTTATTTATCAAAAATACTATTTTTGTTAATTTTATTTGACAATGACCTAGTCTTTTGACGCGAAGACAAACATTTGTGATTAATGTCCTCTAGTTACTCAACTAGGTTATGTTTTATTATATTGGCTTGGTTGAAATGCCATTTTAGTCTTTTGATGCGAAAGCAAATATTTGTGATAAATGTCCCATAAATACTCAACTAGATTATATTTTCAACTGACTACTAGTTCTATTTATAATCCAAAGGCAAACAAAATATGTATTTGTTAATGATACACATTTTTTTATCGCCTACCTTGTTTTTTTAGCTAATCATCGTTATGAAAAGATATTAATAATGCTACTTATGCAATTCACCTAAATTTGTAAAAGTATATAGAAAATTTTCTAAGGTGAATGAACTAATGTCATATCCTAATTAACATGCATATTTAATTAAAGATACCTAGAATATGAATTTCACAAGCTAGTAAATCTTTACAACCTACAAGACTATGTTCAAAGCTAAGTTGATTTCATTAAGTCCTAGCCATTGGCACGATTCACACCATGAAAACCTAAGCAAAAACTAACATGTAATATGCAAAATTCACATTCAACATAAAAATAACAATGCACACCTCTCCATACTTAGACAACATATTGTCTTTAATGAGAGGAAAACAAATAACATGTATGGTGGGAATTAAACAAAATGACAAGAAAGATATAAGAACAAAAGGAAAAGAATAAAACTTGTCACAGGGATTGAGGTGGTAATGATGATGGTGTCGAAGGTGGGATCTCCACGTTTTAAGCGGCGAATTATTTGTAAATTCCTTGGATTTCTCGATAATGTCGTCTTTGTTGATTTGCTATCTCCTTCAACACTTTGACATTATGTGAAATTGCTTTGTTGCTGTTTGAAATTGCGTTAAGCACCTTCTCCCATTCAACTATTTCTTCTTCTCCGATTCTTCACTGCATGACTCCTTAATTTATTGTTGTTGTGGTGTTGAGTTGGAACTAGCTTGTTCTCCCCTATTCTTGACATGTGGTTTTGTACTGATATCTCGAAGTTCTATATTGTGGGACTTCAAGATCTCAACTCTCTTCAAATGACGAGTGTTAAGAAACTCAGGAAAATATACAGTTAATCCATCATAGTTAACATTATAATAATCTGCAGTAGCAGTAACCAAGTATCTCATGCCAAGATTATTGCTTTTTTTTATAGAATAGCAATAATAGTATTAAAAATATGGGTGAATGTACAAATTTGGACGCTATTATCCATGTCTCACAAAATAAATAGCTCCTTCACTAAATACTTGTTGCTTTCACTTTTGTCAAACATGGTTTAACATATGAATTTGTATAGCAGTAGGTGTTCAAGACTATGAATTATGTTATTATGTGCATTTTTAGCATCAAAGTTATCCAACCTAGTCAGTTAGGCCCAATAACGTGTGACACGGAAGTCATTATGCTGGTCCACTATGGTTAATTATAAGAATCCACCGATTTCACATAAATTTTCATAATTTAACTCATACAGTCGAACCCTACAATTGAAACCACAATTCCTTAGGGTTATCTTGCTCAAATTAAAGGGATGTCAAAAATTTAAGGGTGATTTCTTCATAAACGAAAATGCATAAATGCATAAATTTTTCCCATTGAATTCTTCTTTCTACGTTTTCAACATTTTCTCTCAATCCAATTCTTTCCAGTATCTTAAAGTCTAAATATTGAGACATAACAACTTTTTTAAAACTAAGAGTTTGAAATCGGTTACCATTCTCTTCTGAGTAAATTGGAAAGGGTGCTCTATAATCTGCCACTCGATTCCTTTATCCATGCCCTGACACTTGCGCTTTGTTTGGTTGATCGTGTTTGGCCTTTTGTTTAATTCGCATACCCATTTGGTATGAGAGACGTGTGAAGAATTAAAAGAGAGAAATAACTTTGGGAAGGGTTGTAGAGAGAAGTGAGAGGATTTGAGAATCCTGATTCTAAAGAGAGAGTGAAGAGAGTGTGGTGAGTAAGAAAAATGAGGGTAAGGGTGAATATATAGGTTAGGGGGAGAAAGGAAGGGTAAAATTGGGAAAAGAAACTCAAAAATCATATGTTCCAGTTCTACCCTGCTGTAAGTCACGTTTGTGACTGGGTAGGTTACGATCGTGATAAAGAGGAATTTCTCAGGGTCACGATCGTGACAAAAGGTTCAAAACAAGGCCATGATCATGATAAAGACTTCAAAATTGGGTCACGCACTAGGAATTTTTACACTCTTTTCTTATTTTTGATTATTTTCTTCATGTCACTTTTGAATTCCTTCCCTAACTTACATTTTTATCAACACCTCATTGTCTTGTCATCCACGTCCTTCCAATCCATTATGAAAAAGAGAGAGACAAAGAAAACTTAAGTCATACTTATGCTCGATTTCTCCAAGATGTTGACCTAATCTAAAACAATGAAAATTCAAAATCATGGAGTGACTTCCATGCAGAGCTTCATTTACTATCACTAGTTCGACGTACATCTTTTACTCATGATGATTTAAACAAATCATGTAATTGTGGCACTATTATAGGTTTCATAACTTGTAAGTGAGCTACCTGACTGTGCTTCCTACCAGCTTCTTTCCTTGTCTTCTTTTTTTGATTATTCTTTTAAATTTGTGGCTTTTCTGGTAAGTCCTTATAAATTTATATTTGTTTAACTTTTTCACAATATTAGTTTCTCTTGATAGCGTCCACATATTTGAGAGGATTTCCTTTATCATCAAACACTTTGAATGAAACCCTCTTGTCCCCCACTCTTAGAGTTAACTCGCCTCCACTAACATCTATAAGAGACTGAGCGGTAGCTAAAAATGGTCATCCAAGGATAATGGTATCTCCAAATCTTCCTCTATATCTAAGATGGTGAAGTCCATGGGAAAGGTGAATTTGTCAACCTTCACAGGAATGTCTATAACTATGCCCTTAGGGTGGTGGATCGATCTATTAGCCATTTGCACACACATCCCCATTGGTGTTATTTCACCTAAATCCATCTTTTTGCATGAAGTGCAAGGCACCATCCTCACGTCAGCTCCTAAATTCACAAAAGGTTTATCCACTTCGACACTACTAATAGTACAGGGAAGATAAAAATTCCCTAGATCATCTTACTTTTGTGGTAGTGTTGCCATTTTGTTGGATTTCTCTTTGCTTAATACTTCACTTTACAACTTCTTTGGTTCCTATTTATTTACTAACTTCTCTTTTATGGATTGCATAAAGGCAAGTAATATTTTTAGTTGCTCTCTTATATCAATAACCTCGTTTAACTATGCTTCTTTTGACTTTCTCTGCATTAGGATGGGGTATGGAATTGCTAGTTGATACTCCTTTTCTAGAACCTCGTTTGTTAGCCCTTTTCTTTTCTTCTTCAACTTGGTCAAGCTTCTCTTAAATGGCCTGAGTGATTGCCATTATCCTTTCCATTAGATTTATTTTGATGTTGCTCAGAAGGCTCCCTGCACTTCATGCAGGCAATTTATCTACCAAATTACTCGTTTGAACTTCTAAGTTGTGGATTGAAAGTACATGATTCTTTGTTAATTATTTGAATCTTCCTTCTAACCTCTTGTAAACTTCATTTATGCTTCCTAGCTTGTCCAAGATTTTGTCTAACTTGACATCCGTAGAGTTTGGTTTATCATGTTGAAATCCTAGTGGCATTTGAGGTCGAAATTGGCCTCTTGCATTGCTTGACTAAGAAAATTTTGGTTGATTCTTACACCCATGATTATACATGTTGGATTACGGATTGTTCCCCCCTCCACGCTCGAATTGGGTTCCCATATAGTTGAGTTGCTTCATTTTGCTTGTTTGTATCAAGAAGTAGTCGATGGTATCGTGGTTGTTTTGTCCACATAATTCGCATCACTATTGAATTGCTTTAATGGGAGCCAAAGAGGAGGCTTTTATGTTGTTGAGTTATCAGGTTAAGTTATCAACTTTGGCTTGCATTTTTGTTATTGAGTTGACAAAAATGGCTCCCCTCTGCTCTTGGAAGGTTGTTTGTTGTATACCTCTATCAAACGCCCACAAACAACTGTTACTCGCTATATCTTCCAACAATTCCTCCACTTCCTCAACTATCTTTCTCATCTGAGATCCTCCATATGCTACATCTATAGTGCCTTGCGTGAGTAGGTTTACTCCACTGTAAAAGGTTTGCAAAATAAATTATTTACATAGGTTATGATGTAGGCACCTCCTTTGCAAATCCATATACCGTTTCTATTATTTATAAAGTGACTCCTCATCACTTTGTTAGAAATTTGTTATTTTCTTTATCAATTTCATTGTCTTTTTGAGAAGGAAGTATTTATCTAGAAACGTATACACCAACTGTTCCTAAGTGGTAATGTTTGCAAGGGTTAAGGAGTGATACCATGCTTTGGCTCTATCCTTCAATGTAAAGAGAAAGAACCTCATCCCATCAGCATCTTCCAAAATACCATGATATTGGAAAGGATCGCATGTCTCCAAAAAGTTCACTAAGTGAGCTTTAGGACCCTCGTTCGTTAACCCATAAAATTGCACATTGGTCTGCAAAATGTTTAGCAATGCTAGTTTAATTTCAAATGACATTGCCTGTACTAGTGTCAAGTGACATTGCTTTTGAGACCTAATCATTTAATTCTAAATCATAATCCCTAATTGAATTCGAATTTTTGATTTAGTAATTTCCTAATTAATAAACAACTCACGTTCCAATTAGTTCTTAAACAATCTAATAGATAATCAGGACCTAACATAAGATCTCTCTTCGTGTAATTACAGATTTGATGTTTATATAATCTATTAAGTTGCTAATTCTCATTACCTAACCTAATCATGTTACTATCGGTTCAATCTCTCAATATGTTACTGAAGTGTGTAAAAACGATAAACAACCACAATAACCAACACATTAACATAAAAAGTAATCAAATCACAATTAATTTAAGAATAAATCCCAAATGAAGTTTAGAAGATCCTTAAACAAGTATTCATCACCCTCATATTCATCTCAAACATCAAATGAAATAAAATCAAAGAAACATTGAGAAAATTAACTTGGAAGGATGGTTGGATGGCTGGCCTTTTTCTTCTCTCCTGTTGTCTCTTCCTTGACTTCTTTCTTTGATTGGTAATATGGAGGCTTAGCTCATTAAGGTCATCTCATTTACTTTTATAGTTCTTTTGCCTTTTAGGGTAAAATCCAAGTTTTACTCAGGCCAAAAAGTCTAAAATAACCCTTTATAAATGAAAACTGAAGTAGATCTCTGCCTCTATCTCGTGCCTGTCATGATCGTGATCCTTAAAAATGAGTTTCTTTCATGATCATGACACACCTGGTCACAATTGTGACCTTTGAAAATAACTTTTGTCATGTTCGTGGCCCATTTAGTCATAATCGTAACCCTTAGCCAGATCACTTATGTCACGTGCGTGATAGGGATGTCATGATCATGGCCTGGCTCTTCTTCCAAACTTTATCCAACTTCACTTGATCTTTTTCATCTAATTTCAAACACTAACAAACACATCAAAATACCTCAAGCACACAAACCACATAATACTAAAAAACATAAACGCATCATCACATTACACAATTCTAATCCTAAACATTTACAAATTCATCTAATCAACACCTAAAACACACTAAAACATACTATAAATTACAACTATCAATTCTTCTTCTTTAAATCCATGAAAAAAATGAAAGAAAAAAAAGAGAAATTTTTTTTATATTTGTTGAAGAGTAAGAAGAATTAATTTTATTCTAATGAATTTATTTTTTTTAAGGACCTATGCTATAAAGAAACAATTTCTGCTCAATCTTATTTATACGAATTTCCTTCAATGTTATTACTTTTTATTTATCCTAACCATATCTTCATCTAATCCTCATTACATCCTATTTAAAAAAAATTCTTATTTTTGTTTCTAGTTTACTTAGTTGTATTGCGATTTGTTTAAGGACAAGCAAAAGCTGAAGTGTATAGATGTTTTATAAATGATTATTGTACTATGTTTTTATGGCTATATTGAGTATGTTTTTCTTTTTATTTTAGATTTTGACGTTGTTTTTTATACTTATTTTATTTTAAGTGTGTTTTCAGGTCTTACTTGCCTTCATAGATTAAAAGGAGAAGAATTCGAGAGAAATCATGGCATAAAATAGAAGAATTAGAGTTTTTTTAGAGATATAGGCCTATGTGAGGATGTACATACCGTGTGAATAACATACATGGCTATGAAAAGGGATCATGTAAGAGGCTGTAAATGTGTAAAGCTTTGAATACTTATTTTTTCCTGTGTGGACATACACGCCTATATAAGTTACCTACACAATCATGTCCCTTACTTGTGTAAGTAATTAAATCTTCGATTGTCTCAAAAGACTTACATTGATCGGATCTTGAAAAGATTCAACATGCATTCTTGTTCTCTTGGAAAGGCACCAATAGTGAAAGGTGATGAATTCTTAAAGGCCCAATGTCCACAAAATGATAAAGAGAGATGAAATGAAGGTCGTTCCTTATGCATCACTTATAGGCAGTCTGATGTATGCTCAAGTATACACACGCCCTGATATTGTTTTTGTTGTAGACGTGTTGGGAAGATACTTGAGTGACCCTCGTCTTAGCCATTGGAAAGCGGCTAAGAAAGTCATGAGATATCTTTAGGGTACCAAAGATTATATGTTAACTTATCGGCAAACTAACACTCTTGATATAGTTGGGTTCAGTGATGCTGATTATGCAAGGTGTGTGGATGATAAAAAGTCCACTTCAGACTACATCTTTATAATGGTTGGAGGAGTTGTATCGTGAAAAAGTGTCAAACAGACACTCACAACATCCTTTACCATGAAGGTAGAGTATATGGCATGCTATGAGGTAGCTTGTCAATCAATATAGTTGCAGAATTTTATTTCAGCATTGAGTATTGTAGACTCTATTTTGAGTCCGCTGAAATTATATTATCATAATTCCGCAGCTGTAGTTTTCTCTAAGAATACTAGGAGTACTTCTTGCTCAAAACATATTGATATAAAGTACTATTTTATTAAAGAGAAAGTCGCTGAATCCCTCCTTACTGTTAAGTATACGCCTATAGCTAGCATGTTAGCAGATCCACTCACAAAAGGCTTACCTATATATGTGTTTACAGAACACGTCTCCCATATGGGATTGTTAGGAGCCTAGCTAGATAAGATTAGTGGGAGTTTGCTATTTTGTATTGAATATGTTGGCACTTTGTATGGATTGCTTATGACTTTTATATATGAGACATGCATAATGATGTTTACAATCATCTTTGTTAATGTTGACATATATATGTTGATATTGTACTACACGCATGTTGTTTTAATGATTATTGTGGTATTTGAACATCTCCAAGGCCAAATCATGTGTAGTATATATATCCTGTTGGTATGATATTGCATATGATTTATTTGATTGCTTTCGGATGATGGAGATTAGTATGGTGGTTTGATTATATTGTCCAAATGGGAGAATGATAAAAATATATATATGTGGACTAATATAATTACAACATTGATTCCATATGCCTAACCACAATCAAATTGCCTAATGTATATTTAATAACCATAATGGGATGGTTAATTTGCTAATTGCATTTGAGACACATGATAATACCCTAATAACTATATGTTGGCCCATTAAACTATAGTTTATATCATCCATTCACAATGAGACAATTAGCCTATTCTACCCTTTAGAGTAGAACATGTTATAATATATGACATAAGGTGAGATTGTTGAGTGTGATACATATATAGTGTGTGTGGGGGTGAGAAAAGAACAAGAGTCTTCTACCATTAATCTCTCTTGCACAAGGTTTGTATTTTTCTCTTTGATAGGTTTTGGTGAAGCATGGAGAGGGTTAAAGACATACCAAATGTTGGAGGTATGATTCCATTATCTTGTTATGCTCTAAATAAAATGTGATCTTGCTCATTGAATGTGGTTTATTACTGCATTTATTGTAGCATAACTTTGTCCAGACATTCCTCAATCAACCAACGATTGCTCATGACCATAGAACCAAGCGGCAATCGTCTAGTCGTCTTCTCGGCTTTTACAAGTAACACTAGCCAAGTGCAGTCAACTTTACTATCAGATCATGTTTCTTGCGACAACAATAAACTGTTCATCGGTGTCGTCTTCCTCTTCTCCCGTCAACCACAACAACCAGAATGGGCAACAATTGTCCCAGTCGATGTTAAGAGTTTTTGGTAGGTGGTAACTTTTTTCATGACTGTTGGATCCTAAACCTTTCAATTAAATGAGAAATTGTTAGCGATTATTCATGTGTAGAAAAAGGAAAATTCTTGAACTTGAAATGTAATAGAAAAGATTATTTAGACACAAGATGGGTTATATGTGATATGTTGGAAGTTAAAAGCTGGAAAATGTATATGTTCATTTAGTATGCTTCGATGTTTTAGCCATAACTTTTTTTCTAGTTATCCAAATGAGATGAATTGTAATTTGGATTAAACTAGAGAGATAAGGCTACAAATTGTCTGATGAAATTGAATTTTAGTTCGTTCTCTAAGAATATTAATTTTCAGATGAAAATTGAGCACAGAATATTATTTTCGGATATAAACAGTTTGAAAATGGTTGGTGTGTAAATTTTAGACTATGGAACCAAATTAAATGATTTTGAAGTCATTAGAAAATTAAGACAATGAGGAACATTTTTCTCTAGAAGGAAGTGCAAACAAATTCCTTCAATTGCATGATTAGAAAAGGTGTTATTTTTCGAAAGGAGTTAAGCATGATTTAAATAAATTTTGAGGTCTTAATAGAGTATTTTTGCGGAATTAATTAACATATTTATAGGAGTTAATAATTTGAGTAAGACCATATGAGCGGCAAAATTGGCAAGCCACTTAAGCCATTTAAGTTGCAAGGCTTATATGTAAGGGCAAAGTGGTTATTGCTCACTCATTAATGGCATTATTGTAAATAGAAGTGTAGGTTGGCTTTTAAGGAAGGAGCATGCACGAAATTAGAAGGAAAGAACAAGAAAAGAGAGAAGAGAGGGAGAGAGTCGGTGGAGAAATGGAGAAAGAAGAAAGAAAATGCTAGGTTTCGATTTTTCTTAGTTTCCAAGATGGATTTAGAAGTTGATTCAAGAAAGAAAAAGAAAGAGGAGGATGAGAGCTTTCTTTAGAGCCAAGAAACTCCTCATTTGGTGAAGGATCAAGGTAAGGACATTTTTGATTTGTTGAATTTTTGAAAGAGTTTTGGTTTATATAGCTTAAGAATTGTATGGGTTTAAGTTTTTTAAGACCAATTTTGGTGATTATATCTTATGGGTTGTTCAATTTGGATTCCTATTGATTTGGAAATTTTGTCATTGTGAAGGAAAGTAAGAGAGGCAAAAAAGGAGCAAGAGTAGAGGCTTTTTGAACAAGTATTAAGCAAGGAATTAAGGTGGGTTTCATGTTTATAATTTGA
>JANIHY010000006.1:27656519-27673966 GCA_027479065.1 Erythroxylum brevipes | reverse complement strand
AGTTAAATTTCCTTAGTTCTTTTTAATGACCAAAACCCCCATTTTATCAACTTTGATTGCAATTTTTGACAATTAGGTTAGTTTAGACCTTTTTCACTTAGTTCCAATTAAGTGAGATGACCCGAGGTTGCATCCTGTATTGTAATCCTTGGAATTTTATTATTTTTGATTCGATTTCCAAGGGATTGATCTTTAGATCGATACGAAGTGTCGATCAATGCACAATCGTGTAACTCTACTCAGGTTTCCTCTTTATTCGATCGTGCAACTCCTCTAAGGTTTCCCCTCTGTTATGATCGTCCTTGTGCGTAATCATGCACTACCTAATGGCTATTTTCAAAACATATTTTTGAGTCAATTTTGCATGGCCATTTTGATAAGGAAAAAGAAAGTAATTAGGCAATACATTCTTCTAAAAGAATGTTCCCATATATCTTAAGTTTTTAATGACACCAATTTCATGTAGTTTAGTTCATTATTTTGGAAGTTACACCTAAAGTACTTTAGACTGTTCCTAAACTACGATAGCACACTGTACTCAACTTCAAGCCAAAATTTGAAACCTTTAAAGGCATAATTAAAATTTGCTTCCATGATGAAAAATATAGAAATTTTTCTCTAGTCTAATCTAAACTTAAAATAATCCCATTTGGATATGTATAGATCAAGATATGGTTAAAATACAGATGCATGTTCAATGAAAACACTCTATCTAACATATTCCAGCACACTTCATCACTATTTCCATCCTAGTTCATCTCTTTTGCTTAGTCTATCATTTCTAGCTTATGTCCTCATTATTTCCTCTTCAATCTCACTTCCTTTTCAGTTTAATTTCAATCACAAACAAATCATATTCTATGCTTGATCATAATACCAAAAATAGAACATCTGCATTCATATATATTCATCACTAAATTTCTGTACATGCTCAACTCTAATCTCACATTCATTTCACTTCTAACTATAACCTTAATTTATCTTATTTTAAAACACCATAGTACTCCTTTTTATTAACTCTAAACTCATGTTAGTTCATCTCCAAAACACCCAAAGAGATCCACGTTAATAAACATTGAAAATAGAACATGAAACATCAATTTAACCTCTAGTACATGTTTCTTTCAACAAATTATAAATAACCATATGATACTTAGTAAAACTCCAAACTCTTCAAAATCACGTTAACTTTAGCTTTCCATGGTGCACATGAACATTAACATAGAGGTGGGTAGATTAGGATTTTGTTTTTGACAAATGAAGAAGACAATAAAAAATGAGAGTAGCAAGTGAAAAAATAAGGACAAGGCTTAATGTTACTAGAGGTGGGTAAGTGTCGTGGAAGTGAAGAAACTTGAAGAAGATCACGAAGAGAAGAAGAAAGCAAGAATAAAACAATTAAAATGGTCTTTCAATGTTAGAAGGATTGTGGATGAGGGTGTGGCATGGCAAGTGACAACCTTATGGTTCTCTTTAATAACTAGTCTATTTGTCTCCAATTTCTAGTCTAATTGTCACCCAATTTTCAATATCATATTCTCAATAAATCTTAACTCCATTTGCCAATTATTTCAATTGTCATTTGACCTTATTTCTACTACCATAAATCAATCATCATGCTACTTAGCATTTTTCCTAGTCTAAAAATACTCATAATTTCAAAAAAAATATTCCAAATTTTACCAAAAAATCTAAATCAATAATTATACTCTACAGATCAATTTTCAAGACAAAATATTCACTAACCACATCATAATCACATTTAAAAATCAATTATGTCCGAAAAATGTCAATGAATGCATGTACAATCATTTTAATGTGTACAACAATTAATATTCACATATATGTGTATGTTATATTATGCATGAGCATGAAGTGCACATTCTAATTTCTCAATAATCTCTTATGAACACTATTATAGGGTTCTAACCCTTAACATAGGATAACAGGATATTACAATTCTCCCCTCTTTAAGAAATTTTGTCCTCAAAATTCTTGCCTAATTGTTTGAGCAGGTGGGGGTATTGTCTCCTCATATGCTCTTCCATTTCCCAAGTTGCTTCCTCGCTCAAGTGATTCTTCTAAAGGACTTTTACTAGTGGAATTACTAGATTTCTTAGCTGTTTTGTTTGATATCCCACTATCTTGATCGTCTCTTTAACATAACTCAGGTTACTAGCTATTTCGATCTCTTGAGCCAGTAACACATGCATTGGACCAGATCAGTATATTTTGAGCATACTCACATGAAATACATTTTGTAACTGAGACATCTCATTCGGTAAAGCTAACTTGTATGCCAATGGTCCAATCCTCTCAATGATCTCGTAAGAACTAATGTACCTAGGGCTTAGCTTACCTTTTTACCGAACCTCAGCACTCCCTGCCAAGGCGATACTCTCAGAAACACTTCGTTTCCTACACTATATTCCATATCCCTTCATTGTTGGTCTACATAACTCTTCTGTCTATCTTGAGTTCCTTTAATTTGAATTCAGATCAGTTTCACCTTATCCACAGTATCTTAAATTAGTTTTGGGCCTTCTATGATTCTCAAGCCCACGGTGCCATTCCTATACTACTGTGATAGTTGTTATTATATACAAACTCAATTAAAGCTATGTACTAATCTTAAGCTCCTTGAAACTTCAATACACATGCCTTGAGCATATCCTCAATAGTCTTGATTATTGTCTCACTATGTCCATCTGTTTGAGGATGAAATACAATACCAAAGTTTAATTTTATACCCATAACTGACTGTAAGATCTTCCAAAATCTTAACGTAAATCTGTGATCCCTGTCTGATACAATGAACACTAGACCCTATGCAATCTAACTACCTGACTTACATATTTTCAAGCCAACTGATCTAGTGAGTTATTTTCTCTCAATAGTAAGAAATGGGTCTACTTAGTCAATCGGTCCATCATAATCCATATAGCATCATTTTACCTCAGAGTCTTTGGCAATTACATAATGAAATCTATGGTAATTCTTTTTCATTTTCATTCTAGAATAGGTAACGAATGTAGCTTCTCAATCGGAGCCTGATGCTCAGCTTCAATTTGCTAGCAAGTTAAACACTTAGTAACATACTCCGCTACTTGCTTCTTCATTCCTGGCTACTAGAAATGCTGCTTTAGCATATTATATATCTTAGTGGTACCATGTTGCATAGCAAGGTTCCTGTAGAATTTCCTTTCTCAATTCATCCACATTAGGCATGCACAGCCTCTACTTCAGCCACAATGTCTCATCTCTCAGTTTAAACTCATAATCGGGTTTCATTTTCAATTTATCAATAAGCTTCACCATATTAGGATCTTTATTTTGTACCTTTTCGATTCTGTCATGCAACATTGACCTCAGTCTTAGTGTGGCTACCAATGCCTCATTCTGCTTTAGATTCAACTCCATATTTAGAGGTCTCAATTGAATTAAGCTCGATAACCTCGATATTTGAATGTGAGCTACATTGCTATTTGATTTCCTACTTAAAGTATCTGCCACCACATTAGATTTTCTCGGATGATACTTAATCGTATAGTTATAGTCTTTCAACAACTCTATCCATCTCCTCTATCTCATATTTAATTCCTTCTAACTCAACAGATACCTCAAGCTCTTATGATAGGTATATATATGGAATGTCTCTCCATACAAATAGTGTCTCCATATCTTTAAAGCAAAAACCATTACAGCAAGCTCTAAATCATATACCAGATAATTAATCTCGTAAGACCTTACTTGTCTTGATGCATATGCTATCACTTTATCATACTGCATCAGTGCATATCCTAATCCTTGATGTGAAGCATTACTATAAATCACATAACCTCCTGTTCTGGATGGAATAATTAACATTGGTGCTGTAGTCAACTGATACTTCAAATTCTCAAAACTTTTTTGACATTCATCATTTCATCTGAAAGGTACATATTTCCTCAGAAGTTTAGTTAGAGGAGCTGAGATCAATGAGAACCTCTCTACAAACCTCTAGTAATATTAAGCTAATATAAGAAAACTCCAAATCTCCTACACATTCTTTGGAGCTTCCCACTTCATTACTGCTTCTATCTTCTTTGGATCCACTTGTATGCCTTGTCCAATTACTATGTGACCCAAAAATATTATTTGATCTAACCAAAATTCACACTTACTGAATTTGACATACAACTGTTTCTCCCTAATAATCTATAAGATTACTCTCATCATCGATAAACACAATTACAAAACGATCTAAGTAGGCTGAAATACCTTATTCATTAAAGTCATGAACACAGCTAGGACATTAGTTAATCCAAATAGTATTACTAAAAACTCAAAGTGTCCATACTTGCTCTTGAACGTACTTTTTGGTACCTTAGCCTCTGCTATCTTCAATAAATGGTACCCAAATTTCATGTCCAAATTATTGAACACCCCATCTCCCTACAACTGATCAATCAAATTATTAATTCTAGGCAACAGGTACTTGCTCTTCACTATTACCTGATTCAATTGCCTATAATCGATGAACAGTCTCAGAGTTCCATTTTTCTTCTTTATAAATAAGACTGCAACTCCCCATGGTGATACACTGGATCTAATGAAACCCTTTTTCAATAACTCCTTAATTGAGCCTTTAAGTCCTTTTGTTCCATAGTGTCATCCTATATAGAAGAAAGATATAGCACCTGAAACTAAGTTGATCGTAAACTCTATTTTCCTATCTGGAGGTAAACAAAATAATTATGGGAAAACACATCCAAAAATTCCTTAACAACAGGAATGTCCTGCACATTCTACTTAGTTTGAGTATCAATGATGTGGGCCAAATAAGCCTCGAATCCACCTTGCATTAACCTCAAAACACTCACAAATAAGATCAGCCTGGCTGACACTACTTGACTAATATCTTAAAAAACTGCTCTTAGCTAATTAGGAGATTATAATATTACCTCCTTAGTATAATAGTTCATGATAGCCTTATGAGCAGTTAGTCAATCTATACCTAGGATAATATCTATCTTCTTAATTGTAATATAATCAAATCTGCTTCCAATTATTCCTGATTAATTCGAATCAAGCGCTTTTTGTAGACTTTTGCTATTACTTTGGTACTACCTATCAGTGTACTCACCTCTAATCCATGTTTCAATAGTTCTCTATCATAATGCAACCTAGATGTCAGATGTGGTGCGATAAAAGAATGTGTAGATCCAGGATCTAACAATACAAAAGCTTTATAAGCAAAAATAAGCAATACACCTATAATGACATCTAGAGAAGAGCCTCCTATTTGGTTATTGCATACACTCGAGCTTGAGACTGCTGTTGATTGCTCCGCACAACAGTCCTGATAGTAGTACTCCCAAAGTTTATTATGCCTTTACCACAACCTCTCTGTCCATACCCACTAGCATGGCTTTGCTGGACAATAGTTTCAGTTACTCCTCCTTCTCTCCTTCCAGACTGTGCTCTATACACAATGGAACAATCTCTAATATGATGATCAAAAGAGCTGCATCTAAGGTAAGCTCCAGGCAATTTCTAGCATTCAACACTATGCTTCTTCCCACAATTGCTCACAATTGGTAACTAACTCAACACTTCACCTCTTCTACTGCCAGACTGCATAAAGTTACCCCTCTGTCTGAGCCCTAATTGTCTTGATATGGCTGGTGGTCGAAAAGATCCGTTCTAGCGTTTACTAAACCTTCTACCAGAAATACCCTGAAATTCACTGGACCTCTTCATTCTAGACTCATGTCTATGTTCCCCTGATCATGTCTCAATAATTGCTTTATTTGGATCGAGATTGCTTTAAGGTCAGTGAAACTGCTCAAGTTAGTAATAGTTAAGTCTTGTTCAAATTTTCATATTCAGCCTATCTTCGAATCTCTTACTGTTGGGCCCCGATTTCTTTTTCTTAGTAAATAAGCATGTTTATTTTATTTTGAGGTTTAGATTGATATTTCCTTTTTTTTAGAAAAATTTGTGGGTTTTTAGTGCTTAAGTAATCGAAATGAATTGAAAGGATTTAGTTAAATTAGAGTTTTAATAAGTTACTAGAATTTAAAAAGATTAAGATGGTGTAAGGGCAATTTAGGAAGTTTGCATATGTTTTTAAGGCTTAAGGTTTATGAAGATGGGCTTTTAGTCCTTTTAAATGTCATTAAATGAATAAGGAAAGAATTAAATGAGGAGTTGCTGTGACTGAAGAGAATAAGCCACAAAAATTTCAAGGAAAGAAAGGGCTTTAATAAAACTACGTAGTTTTGATTTAGGTGATAAGTTAAGAAGCAAATTTCCCTAAGTCTTTTAAAGAGACTTACAAAACTACAAGGAATAAGAGAGGGAGAGTGACTTTCAGCCAAGACAAGAAGAAGAAGAAGAAGAAGAAGAAGAGGTAGGCATAGGTTATTTATGCTTTAGAAAGGAGTGGTTAAGAGTTTCTTTAAGAAGAAAGAGGTAGAGGAAGAGTTTAATCCTTCATTGGAGGCAAAAGAAGAAATTCATGGGAGGCCAATAGGTAAGGGAATTTTGAAATTTTTGGAGATTTTTGATGGGTTTAGGTTCAAATAGTTTAGTAAAGGCATGGGTAAGGTTATGTAGGTTTTAATTCTTGATTTTCCTTTCCTTAGAATTTCCAATTTTAGTATCTTATGTTAAATTGGGATTATTGTGTTTGATGAAGGTGAAGTGAGGCACTTAGAGGAAGAAACAAGACCAATTGACCAATCTCAAAGCTAAGGAATTAAGGTGGGTGATTTCTTAATAATTGAGTAAATAGGCATATTAAAGTTTTTATACTAAATGTTAATTAATGCTTTCCAATGACTTAGAATTTTTGTATGAATTACTCTTTGAGATGTTTTTAACTTGTATGTGATGTTTTTTTATTGTAAATTCACGTTGGAATGATTTGGATAATGGTTTGTTAAGTGAAAAGACTAGAATTTGTGATTTCGGAACAAGACTGCCTTTTTGAGCAATTATGTGAAAGTAAATTTGTAAAGGCCAGTTGAGGCTAATGATTTTGAATTGTGTGAATTATGTGAAATGCATGTTTTCTTTGGGTTTGTGGTGGTCCCATAAGAGTCAGGTGCACTTGTCTAACAATAGGCTTCTCCCGCCTGCCCACTAGTAGCATTGGAGCTCCTCACGGACTTCCATAAGTTCACGGCTACACATGACCGCTTCGCGAAAATGTGTAGTACGTTCTGTTTTGGATCCACCTGAACCACTTTCTTTGTGCTTATGTGATACTTTGATGTTTTAAATACCTTGATGTATTGAATTTTGTGAAGATTTTTGATAAATTAGAAATATTTTTTATTGATGTGAAATGTGCTTTGAAAATATTGGAATAAAGAATGTTTTGCTTATTTCTTGATTATTAAGTCATTACCCACTGAGCCATCGAGCTCACACCCCATCTTCCCCTCCACAAGCAACAAGCGAGAAACCGAGTCACCACATCGGGATTGAGGCATTACTTCGATGCTTTTTTCTTTTGAAGTTATATTTGAGAAAACAAGGCTTTAGATAGCATCTTTGTTCTTTGTATTTTTGGTCTTTTGATACTTCGATGTATTTGGCCAGAAATGCCCTCTAAAGCTTTGTATTAACTTGTTTCCATGTAAATGTAAGAGTTTTGAATTTGAAATGTAAGTTTACTGTTCCATTGGTTTTTATATAGGCAGTAACTTCGAGAGTGTTTTTACCCTTTAACTGACTGAATTGATTTTTGCACCATTCATTAAAGTTGTATATCATCTCTTTATCTTTCCAATGAGGTAAAATTTGACATTTTTAGGCTTGTTTGTTAAAAGATATGAATTTTCAAACTTCTGGTATAGTGTAGAAAATTTTCAATTTTAGCAAAAACTTTGAAGCAACTTTTGATCCCCTTAAAGGCCAAATTAGTTTTCAATCCTTCATGGAAGTTGTAGAGCTTCTTTTTACCTTTTTATTGATACCAAATTTGCAAATTTTGGATTTTAGGGTGAAGAGTTATAAATTTTCAAAGTTAGAGAAGTTTTATTTCGTTTTTTAAAAAAATTAAGCAATTTTCCTCGCACTCTACGGAGTGCGAGGAGCTGCCTCGCACTCAGCAGAGTGTGGCGCAATATTGAATTTTTTCTTCTTCTGATTTTCTAGTTTTCTAAATTAAACCCCTTTCTCCTATCTTATTTGTCCTTCTTCCGTTTGACCTCCGATTTTTGCGATTTTCAAAGCGTTAGTTTTCAAAAAACAATTTCTACCCCTTTTTTGGTAAAATTAGAGCTTTCGAGTTTTAGTGGGAATTTACGGATAATATCAAAGAGAGTCAATTATGTGACAGTATTGAATATAATTCCGTTTTTGGGCGATTTTGCGATTCCTAGAGATCCGATTGAGGAGATTTCTGATTATATTTGACCTAGAGACATGGAATTTCATTTTAGCTTAGGAATCGGATTTTATTGCGGGCCCTACATAGATCAATCGTATTAAGAGAGATTAAGGTGAATCTATCAAGATATGTTCGGATGACATTAAAAGAAGTTCGATTGAGTTATTCTTAGTGGTGAGAAATTCCTCCCTCGTGAGATGCGCGTTCAGATGTCACGTAGGACGTCAGACACGTGTCTCACCAGGGAGGGGTTCCAACAATACATCTGTGCTAAGATCCATCCTTTTTAGTACTAGTAGAACGAGAACAACACAAGGACTAAGGCTTTCATACACGTACCCCTTTGCAAGCAATTCATCTACTTGTCGTTAAAGCTCCTTCGTTTCCTCTGGATTACTCCTATAAGCTGGCCTATTCAAAATTTGTGTTGCTAGGATAAAGTCAATTTGATGCTTTACACCTCGCAAAAGAGGCAGCCCTTTTGGCATCTCCTTTGGGAAAATATCCTCATATTCCTGCAAAAGATACTTACAAACACTGGGCAAAGATTCATCAATAGGTTTAGTATCCGAAAGAAAACAATCCTTATGCCTAATCACAATCAACTCTGTCTTCGCTCCATATGCTCTCCTTAAGTCCTTTTCACATTCATACAAGCTCACCTTCTTTTCTCTCAGTTCTCTCTTGTTTTCCCTCCTTTCATCTCTTATTCTTTTACTAACTTATATTTTCTCTCTCCGATGAGCCATTATCTCCTTTTTTTTCAGCTTCTTGTCCCTATTTAATTTTTTCACCTCACTACCTAAACCCAATTTTCCTTTCAAGGCTTAAATTTGGTCTAAGTAAATTTCTCGTGAAGTCATTGGTTCAAGAATGAAATTCTTCCCCATGAACTTGAATGAGTACGTGTTAGTATATCTGTCATGGTTAGCATGACGATCAAATTGTCATGGTCTTCTAAGTAGAACGTGACTAGCTTGTATAGGTACTACTTCACAAAAAATCTCGTCCTCATATTGTAACATCCCATTACCGATAGGAAGGGTAAAATAGTAATTTTAAGGGGCTAATGAGCGTTAAAAATTACCTTTACATGCTCATGCATAATGTAGCATCCGTATACTTATGAATAGTGAATTGTGGCACATGAAAATGACTCTATATGCATTCATGATATTTTTCGGTATAAGTGTGAAAAAATGTGATTTTGAATAAATGTGATTTGTGTGTATGAAAAATTGTGTTGGAGAGGGTCATTGTGAGTTTTGAATTTTTGGAGAATTTTTGAAATTTTTCTGAAAATTTCGGGGGTATTTTCTAGACTGAAAAAAATGCCAAGTGGCAGACTGATGGTTTACTAGTAGTGGAAATTACTGTCCAATGATAATGGAAAATTTGATAAATGACCTTAGGAATTATTGACAAATGTTATTGAAAATTAGGAGACGATTGGATTAGAAGTTGGAGACTAAGTAGACTAGTTATTTAATGGGCCAAGTGGAGCAATAAGAAAGTGACATGTGGCAAGTGACATGTGTCACTTGCCACACCACTTCTTATAACGTGAAAGACCATCAAAATTGTTTTGTATTCTTTCTTTCTTTTCATTTTCGTGTCTCCTTCTTCTCTATAAATTCTTCTCTTCTTCTCCTTGATTCATGACTCACCCAAAGCTCCATCAAGTTATATCTTGCTTCCACCTTTCACTTGCTACTCTCACCATATCATCTTCTTCCTTGTCACAAGAAAAAACCTATCTTTGCCTCCTTCAAGATGAAGAACGTGGATTGCTTGGGAGCTAGGGTTAAGTGAAAGTTTGAAGATTTGAAGTTTTGGAAGCTTAATTAGGTGAGAAATATGTTCTATATTGTGGTTTTGAAGTTAATTGCTTTAGTTGTGATGTTATTTAAATTAAATTGTATGAAATTGTGTTTGGTGTATATGGGTATGTATTTTTCTTGTTTGATTGATGATTGATTTAGGATTGATGTGGTAGAAATTGAGAAATGTAATTAGAGATGTTTTAGATGCTTTGGATGTTAATGGATGTTGAAGATGGGTGTAGAAAACGATGGACGATTGAGTGTAGGGTGCTGCCACATTGGAGGGTAACGTTCAAGTAGAGGTTTTGACTTTGTTTTGGTTGAAATCTTGACTGAATTGAGTGGTTATTAGTGTAGAAATGATATGGAAGAGATAGGAAAGGTGTTAGGAAGAAAATCTGGAAATTTTGATTTGAGCATGTTTACATGATTTGGCCATAACTTCTTCTATGGTTATCCAATTGAGATGATGTTTAGTTTAAATTAATCTAGAGGTGATTGGCTATATTTCTTGTGAAGTAAGTGATGTCCAATTTTTGGCTTGAAGAGTTCCAAATTTTGACTTGAATATGGCATTGTGTGTAGGGATGAACAGTAATTCGAGAATGACATATTTGTGATCTGAAACTTTGGAAATTTTTTTGGGTTGATTTAGGCATATTTTGCTAGATTGGTCTTCATGAAAGTTGTAGCGTTTCTTTTTAGCTTTCTATTGCCACTAAGTATGACATTTTTCGTTAGTGAGATTGAAAGTTATGATCTGTTGACTTTAGGATGTTAATCCAAAGATTCATGTGCTTTGTTTGTGAAAATGTCCAAAAGTGTAGGTTTTGTGATACTGTGCTTTGAGGCAAATTCTGGACTGTTATGCTTTAAATTGGATCAAGTAGCCTTATTTAAAGTTATAGAGGACTTTGTTAGCTTTGTAATGATGTATAATATGCCATTTTGGATTTCTAAATATAACGAAAATGATATTCATTACAGAAGAGGCATCGAGGTGAGAACTGTTATTTCTGACATTAAACCAACATTTAATAGTGGATTTTAAACCTATTTTGGAAAAAATATTTTTTTTCTTTAATTATAGCTCTAGCCAAGAAGACACCATTGGTTGCTAAAAATTGTATAAAAGTGAAGATAAGCATCATCGAAAGAGCCAAGATAAGATCTAGTCTTAAAGCACAGAAAAGATTATGGCAAGATAAGATCTAGTCCTAAAGTACAGAATGTCATCTAAAAAATATATGGAAAATATATGTTCTTCTTGTACAAGTGAGTAGAAGATAGTTAAAGGAAAAGATAAAGCATAAGAATTTGACGTTTGTACATAGAGTAATGATTCTAAATTAGAAAGATAAAAAGAGAAGATAGAAATCTCTCCAACCAGTTAACTAAAAAGAAATCCACTATAAATAAAGATAAAATCAACTTTCTAAAAAAGTTGATAATATGTAATCTTTGTTAAGTTTAGAATATGGACTTTAAGTCCATCTGTATAAATAAGCTCCTTAGGGTAGTAAGAGGGGCATCAAGCAATCTCTATGTATCTCGCCCTTATAATATCTTCTAATATGAAATAAAATATATCCTTTATGCAAATACAATTATAACTACCATTTAAAAAATCATACTCTTCACTAAAATCTTTAGTATGCGCCTTAAGGTAGGAAATGAATTATGTTTGCCATGGACTTTGCTAAAAGAAGCTTCAAGGGAAGTCACCTTACTCTAAGGTTGGAGTTAAAACTCGCGTTAAAAGACTCGACAAAAATCTAGTAAAGCTATGGTCAAAACACTAAAGATATAAGTATGGAAGCATAATGGACCCTTTAGTTTGGAAATGTAAAACTATTTTGCATAAAATAAAAATTTTCAATGATTTTAAATTGAAGGAGTGGAAAATGCTGCCTCGAAAGAGATTTCGAGGAGTTGTGACTCAATCTAGCTCTCACCAAGGGCGCACAGATGAAATCTATGTCTTGCAAGATGCTATGACACAGCCTACTCTTGATCCTGAGGCACCTAGTATGCAACATGAGGTGCCACCGCCTCCTCCTCCTATGCCTGTTATGGACCTGCATTTCTTTCAAGCCTTAGCTTAGGCTTTCACATATATTATAGGCCAAGGGTCACAAGTTTCGGTGTCGGCTTCAGTAGATAGAAGTGGATAGTATGACAAACTCTGCAAGTAAGGAGCTATGGATTTTTGTAGAACTATAAATCTGAAAGAATCTGAAGCATGGTTGAAGAGGATCGAGAGGGTTCTGATTCAGATGAAGTGCTCTAATGAGGAGAACTTGGATTATGTAGTTAGTTTACTGCAAGGGGATGCACTTCATTGGTTGGAGTCAGTGGCCCACAGTGAGGATATACCTCCGATATTGTCATGGAGGGACTTTTTGGAAGCTTTCAAAAGGAAGTACTTCTCCAGGGTCTATATTTAAGAGAAGGCTAGGGAGTTCCTAAACCTCACATACAGGACATGAGTGTGAGTGAGTATGAGCTGAAGTTCACCCAGCTGTCATAGTATGCGGTCAACATTGTTATGAATAATGAGGACAAGTAGAAAGTCTTAATCCATAATTTCTATGACTACCAACAACTAATGGATGCTGCACTCTGGGCTGAAAAACTAGAGAATATAAAGAATGCAGTGAGCAGGAAGAGGAAGAACAGGAAGCAGTCTCCTAAGAAGGGAATGAGTGCTCCAATGCTTGAGAGGAGTACAAGGAGTCACCATACTTAGAGTGAGGTGGGAAGCAGTAGCCCTACCAAAAACAAATAGGTAAGGGCAGTTTCAGGGCAAGTCTCAACTATGCAAGGAAATAACATGGTAGGGAGGAGCAGGAACATGAACCCCCATTGTGAGCATTGTGGAAAGCTTCACAAAGGAGAGTGCTACAAGTTATTTGGAGCATGTTTTTTATGTGGAGAGAAGGGAAACATGATTAGGGACTGTCCCCAAGTAACAAGGCGAGAGGCGTTGCACTTGCAAGACCCAAGAAGAGCAGAAACAAAGGGAGTCGAGCCAGTCACTAAGGTGGGCAATTCTGCAGTGGTGAGGAAGGCTATTCCTCCAGGAAGGCCAAGGGGTTAGGCTTAGGCTAGGGTATTTGTTATGATTAGAGAGGAAGTTGCAGCCGCACCAGAATTTGTCACGAGTATGGCTCAATTATTAAACTCTGCAGTATATTTTTTGATTGATTCTGGCTCCACACATTCATTTGTTTCTGCAAGCATGATTTTCCATAATGTTAAATTGGTGCCCGTGGATAGTCTTTTGATTGTTAGTACTCCCTTAAGGAGAAAGGTGCTAATAAGTCAAGTGTATAGGGGTTGTGAATTATTTATTGAGGTTGCTAAACTTGTAGTAGATTTGCTACTATTGGAGTTGAAAGGCCTAGATGTGATACTAGGAATGGATATCATGGAGAAATATTGTGCAAAGTTAGATTGTAGCCTTAAAGAGGTAGAGTTTGATCTTGGTAATAATGAGAAGGTAATCTTCAGAGGGGACTGAAGGACACCATCTCTCAAGATTGTTTCAGCTTTGTTAGCAGGTAGGATGATAAGGAAAGGATGTGAAGCCTTCTTGGCGCATGTTGTGGACACTGATGTGAATGAAGGAAAGTTAGAGGATTTTCTAGTTGTGAGGGAATTTCCAGATGTGTTTTCAGAAGATCTACCTGGTTTGCCACCGGTGAGGGAAATCGAGTTCGTCATCGACTTGATTCCCAAATTTGCACCCATTTCAATACCACTATATAGAATGGCTCCAGTTGAACTGAAGGAGCTCAAGGAACAGTTGGAAGAACTATTAGGGAAGGGGTACATAAGGCCAAGCTCGTCACCATAGGGAGCGCCAGTTTTGTTTGTTAAGAAGAAGGATGGAACGTGGCATATGTGCATTGATTATCGGAGACTCAACAAGGTGATAATTAAGAACAAGTATCCTTTGCCCCGGATTGATGATCTATTTGACCAGCTGCAGGGAGGCCTCTCTAATATTGATCTCAGGTCAAGCTATCATTAGCTCAGAATTAGGGAGTTTGATGTAAACAAGACAACCTTTACAACACGGTATGGGCATTACAAATTTTTAGTTATGCCTTTTGGACTGATCAATGCTCCAATTGCTTTTATGGATCTTATGAATAGGATCTTCAAGGAATATCTGGATCAGTTTGTCATAGTGTTTATTGATGACGTTCTGGCGTATTCCAAAAGTGAAGGGAAGCATGAGGAGCATTTCAGGATTATATTGTAGACACTAAGGCAGAAGGAGCTTTATGCTAAGTTCAACAAGTGTGAGTTTTGGATTTATAGGGTAGTTTTCCTTGGACATGTGATTTTGAAGGATGGGGTACATGTGGATTCGAGGAAGGTTGAAGTCGTGGTGAATTGGCATGCACCCAAGACAATGTTAGAGGTGAGGAGTTTTCTGGGTCTGGCGGGATATTATAGAAGATTTGTTGAAGGATTTTCTATGATAGCTAAACCGATGACCAAATTATTGAGGAAGAATAAAAATTTATCTGTAGTGAGAAATATAAGAAAAGCTTTGAGGAGCTCAAACACAGATTGACAAGTGCTCCAGTTTTGATTTTTTCGACTAGAGATGAGGGTTATACCGTGTACAACGATGCCTCAAAAAAGGGTCTGGGTTGTGTATTGATGTAGGGAGATAGGGTGATAACTTATGCTTCCCCACAACTGAAGCCTTATAAATTAAATTACCTGACTCATAGTCTAGAATTGGTGGCAATAATCTTTACCTTGAAAATTAGGAGGCATTATTTGTATGAGATTCAGATGAGGATCTTTACTGACCATGAAAGTCTCAAGTACTTACTGAGATAGAAAGAGTTGAATTTGAGGTAGAGAAGGTGGATTGAGTTGCTCAAGGATTATGACATGTTGATTGAGTACCATCAAGGAAAGGTGAATGTGGTAGCAAATGCCATAAGCAGGAAATCCTCTATAGCCCATGTCCAGGCAATTTATCTGTCTTTATTGGAAAAGATGGCTAAGCTTAGAATAAGTTTGAAACAGGAAGAATTTGAGTGTATTATTGCTATTTTCAGGGTGAGACCGATATTCAGGGAGAAAGTTAGGGAGTTACAGGCACAAGATACATAATTGAGTAAGCTTCAAGAAGAAAATCAAAATGGAAAGAAATTTGAAGTGGTAGTGAGGGATGATGGACTAATGGTTGTAAGAAACCGACTTTGTATCCCAAATGTCAAAGTAGTAAAGGATGGAATACTAGATGAGACACGCAATGCTTTTTATGTCATGCAACCAGGTAGCACCAGGATGTATAGAGATCTGAGAGAGCATTTTTGGTGGGAAGGCATGAAGAGGGATGTAACAGAGTATTCAAGTAAATGTCTAGTGTGTCAGCAAGTCAAAGTTGAACACTAGGCCCTTCAGGCAAGTTAAGGCCATTGTCCATTCCTGAGTGGAAATGGCAACGAGTAATCATGGATTTTCTGATGGGTTTGCCCAAGACTAGTAGGAAGAATGATGCCATATATGTCATTGTTGATCAGTTGACAAAGTTAACCCATTTTTTGGCAAATAAATAGACCGATTCTCTTTAAGTACTAACAAAGAAGTATATCGATGAGATAGTGAGATTGCATGGGATTCCGAACTCTATAGTTAATAACAAAGATCCTCAGTTTACTTCAAGATTTTGGGGAAGTTTATAAGAGACTCTGGGGACCAAGTTAATTTTAACCCTGTTTTTCTCCCCCAGACAGATGGTCAATCTGAACGGACCATTTGAACACTTGAGGGAATGCTTAGGGCATATGTGATGGATTTTAAAGGAGCTTGGGATGAACATTTTCCACTGGTCGAATTTGTTTACAATAATTCATACTATTCGAGCATTCAAATGGCTCCTTATGAAGCATTGTATGGAAGGAGATGTAGAACTCTTATATGTTGGTGATCGACTGTGTTTAGTCTTTGGTTTACTCCTTTAGAAACCGAATCAAAAATTTAATTCTAAGGATTGCAATATAGAGTGCAACCTCGGGTTATCTCACTTAATTGAAATCGAGTGTAAGTGATCTAAGCTCGCCTAATTGTCATGGAATGCTAACTAAATTGAAAACGATCTAAAAGGGGGGGTTGAATAGATCTTTGAAAATTTTTCGTAAAGTTCTACAAAAACTAGAAGTTAATACACATAAAACAATTTAACAAATTTAAATGTAAAGATTAGGGAAGAGAGGCAAACACTATTTTTCTAGAGTTTCGGTACGAAGACCTATGTCCTCTACTTAAGCTCCCACTTAGGATTTTTGCAAAACACTTTACTACACACTTTTTAGTTTAGTGTGAACTTTTCAATACAACTTGACTTTCGGCTCAAGCTGCACCTAACAATCAATTTGTCTAACGGCAAAAATCCTACCTCACAAGTGATTCTCCTCTAATCCCTTAACTCCTAATAACAATGATAGACAACTGAGATCATAATGCTTAGTACAGCTGAATAGAATTAAGAACAAACTTAGAGCAAAATTTAGAAAAAATATGGAACTTTGTAACTTTTCTTCACTTTGGACTGCTTTTACGATCATCAGATGTTCCAATATTTATTTGCAAGCTTTAAGATGATTATAGACGTTGGAGAAATCTACTAGTCGTTGTATATAGCCGTTGTAGCAGGATTTCCTTTCCATTTGTGATTGATTCGGATAAATTTTGGTCAACTACACCTGATAGTCGACTAGTCGAGGTGTTATAATCGACTAGTACATTATAGTAAGTTTTGTCTTCAAAGAGTAGTCGATTAGTACCAACGTTTTTTCATGCGAGTTTCATCTCCGCTCTTCGAATAGTCGACTAGTGTAATGATAGTCGACTAGTGCACTTATCCAATTGATTAATAGTCGACTTGTAACTTTTTGGTCGACTTGTTTCATGCCCCAACTGATGAATCTGATTTCATTAGTCGACTTGCCACATTATAGTAGACTAGTGCTGGATTTTGTGACAGATTTTGCATGATCTTCAATATTTATTGTTGGGATGTCTATCTCTTGAATGTGTCAAATTTGATTTGTATTCATTGTATATCAATCCAAAAATTCCTGAAATAATTTCTTAATCAATTCTATACATTTTATTATTATCAAATCATACAAGGATTTAATTTGTCAACCACCATTGGTCCAACAATCTCCCCCTTTTTGATAATGACAAAACATTTAGAAATTGTT
>JANIHY010000006.1:27548013-27560029 GCA_027479065.1 Erythroxylum brevipes | reverse complement strand
CAATTCTGGATCGATCTAGGCTATATTAGAGAAAGTTGTCTTCTTAGAAGTTATAGGTCTTTCTTTTAGCTTTCCAAAAACATATAGTATGTAATTTTTGGGACTTTTAGACTGAAATCTATGGTCCTTATAAGGGAAGATGTGCAAAAGAGAAGTTGTATGTTCTGCCTTCTTGCTTCTTCTGTGATGACGTCATCCCCTTCTGTATTTCCTTTGTGATGATGTCATCTTCTTTTATGTTTTGTATCATCTGAGTTTTGCTATCTTTTGCCTTTTTGCTTCTTTTGTATTTTGCTTCTTTTGTGATGACATCTTCTTCTTTTGCGTTTTGTGTCGTTTGAGTTTTGCTATCTTCTACTTTTTCGCTTCTTCTATATTTTGCTTCTTCTGTGATGACGTCATCTTTTTCTATGTTTTCTATCATCTATGTTCATGAATTCCTTCTGTGTTACTATTCATGAACTCCTTCTATGTTACTATTCATGAACTCCTTCTGTGTTACTAGTCATGAACTTCTTTTGTGTTTTATTCCTTCTGTGTTTTGTATCGTCTGCCTTTTGTATCTTCTGTCTTTTGTATAGTCTGCCTTTTGTATCGTCTACCTTTTGTATCTTCTGCCTTTTGTATCGTCTGCTTTTTTATCTTCTGTGTTTTATTGACGCGTCTTCTTCTGTGTTTTGCTTACGTGTCTTCTTCTGTGTTTTGCTCCTTCTGTTTTTGTTTCTTCTGTGTTTTGCTATCTTTTGGGTTACTGTTCATCTTATATCTTCTGTTCCATTTTTTATCCTTCATAATATAGAATCTGTCTTCAAGGTCTTCATGAAAGTTGTAGATCTTGAAGTCTTCTTTCAAACCATATAAATAACATCTTAATATGATATATGCAGGGAAAGTTATAGCAAATTTCCCACTTCTTTTGACTTTTTCTATTTTTTTGTTTTTTGTTTTAGCTTCGTCTAATCTTATCGTCTGATCCATTTTGACCCTTCAGATGATAAAAATCTGATCTCAAGGTCTTCTTCAAAGTTGTAGATTCCAAAGTTATCTTTGAAATCATCCTAAGATGATCTTGATCCAACATCTTTAGTGAGAGTTATGTCATTTTTCCCGAGACAAGTTCAATATGATTGATGACCAAACCTTAATTGATTCTTCGGCCATAATTTGGTTGTCCCACCTCCAAATGAATGATTCTTGAACCGTTAGATTCTTAACACTTTTCTTTTTGCGTCTTCATTGAAGGTCATAGCATTTAGTGTTGAATTCAAAGGGATGGATTGAACCAAATTAAGGGTATCAATTGGAAGAGTAGGAATTGGATATTTTACTAAACATACTTCAATATTTTGATGATTTCTGGATCAGTAAAGCTCTGAATAAGATGATTCTTATTTCAAGATAAACTAGATACACGGATATACAAATGGTATGAATAAGTTGAAGTCAAATTCAGTTTCTAAGAGGTTTAAATTTTCAATAGGAGTTGTGTATAGTGTGCTGATTTGGACAAGAGCAGTCCAAAAATATTTGAAGTGTATCTTTCGAATTACTGACCCGAATTGAATGATTTTGGTGTCATTGGAAATGTAAGACAATATAGAAGATTTTTATAGAATAAAGTGTTATGTCAGAATATTCAAGGGTGCTTTTGGCAAGACACTTATGTGTAGAAGACATAAGGCATAAATGGAAGGGCATAATTGGAAAAAGAAGTGTTGTCTTGCCTATAAATGGAAGGAAGCAGAAGAGAATAAAAAAAGGAGAAAGAAAGAGAAAAAGAGAATGTCATGAAAAAGAGAGAGAAATACAAAGAGAAGAAGAGAATGAGAGAGAGAAGAGAAACCAAGCTAGGGTTTCAATTTCCTTAGCATATAAGAAAGATTTTGAGGTGGTTCCAGAAGAGAAAAAGGTAGAGGAAAAGAAGAGCTTCCATTTGAGCCAAGGACCTCCTCATTTGGTGAAGAATCAAAGGGATCGGAGAGACCTATTTCAGTTAGATCAGCTCACGGAGCACATATTAAAGATACAACAGGAAAGAGTCTTAGAGACCTCAAGTTGTTTGTAAAGAGAAGAGACATTCTGAGCAAGCCTATAAGCAAGGAAATTAGGTGGGTACATGTTTATAATAGAGTAAATAAGCCACTACTGTTTTTCTTTAAATCAAAGAAGTTTATTGATTTTAATTGCATTATAAATGTTGCATTCTTTGTTCTTGAATGATTTGAGAAATTGTTATACATTGCTACATGAATTATTGTGTTGAAGTTTGATAAAAGACTTTGCAAATGATTTCTGGAAAGATCTTTGTTTCTGGAATCATGTTTTCAAGAATGGTTCTCAAGATATATATATATCAAGTACATGAAAAGCAAGCTTTCGAAAAAGTGCCATTTTGGGCAACAAGTTTACAAGTCATGAATTATGTGTTATGTGGGTTTGTGTTGATCCCTTAAGTTCAGTCACGTGCACGTTGACCCAAGTTAAAGGCTTCTCTCGCCTGCTCGCTAGTGACATAAAACTCCTTCATGAACTCCCATAAGTTCACGACTATGAAAAACCATTATGTAGGATTGCGCTAGTACGTTCTATTCATGGCTACACAGGACCCTTAGGGGAAATGTGTAGTACATTCTGTTTTGGATCCACCCAAATCATTCTTATGTGTTTATCTGCTTATGATCTGTTGACAACTTTAATGCATTACATAATTTAAAATTGTTCATAAATCATTTGATAAATTGACAATTTCGAGGAATAAATGTTTGATGATATCTTGCATATGAAATAACTTTGTTTTCGAAAATGTAAAATGGAAATGATTTTTTTAAAAGAGCTTTTGCTTATCTTTTTGTTATAAACTGTTACCCACGAGCTTTCAAGCTCACCCCCTTCTTGTCCCCACCTTCAGGTGATGAGGAAGAGATCGAGTGATCAAGAGTATGAGGATGTTACTTCAAATTCTGCATATCTTGGGGTTTAAGTTATCTTTGTAAATTGCAAGGATTAGTCACATTTCAAGAATATGTAGTTCATGTAACTTTTATAGTTTGAGATTTTGGATTATGTTGTAAGGTGGCTTGAAAGACCATTATAGCTTTGTAAAACCCTTTTGTTTTGAGGGTTTTGATTTGTAAATGATACAAAATTTATTTGTATGTAATGTATTAAAGAGCATGATGTAATAAAGATACACTCAAGTCTTATGATATTCGCAAGAGGTTGCGTTCCGAAAACGGGTCCCAACATTACGAAACTCAATTATGACACTTTATGTTAAATTTGTGGTTTTCCCGTGTCATCCAAAGTGGATCAACACGATGATTTCCATGCTACCCACTATTGGAACGAATTAACTGAGATGGACCAATTTGATGACAAAAATGCCCATAACAACACAATCAGAAGTCATGAACATTTGCTGTTGCATAAATTCATGTGTCATATGGTATTTGACAAAACTGAAACTAACAAATGTTCAACAAAGGAACTTTTTTGTTATGGTGCATGGATCACAGTATCTCAATATATACCTCTACCCATATTTTTAATTCAATTGTTGCTACTTTATGTAAGAGAAGCAATAATTTAGGTATAGGTTACTTGATGTCAGCAATTATTGAGTGTTACAGTGTCAATTACTACAAACTCACTATCCATCATCCTGAGTTCATGAACTTTC
Organism: Erythroxylum brevipes; assembly: GCA_027479065.1. Taxonomy (NCBI): domain Eukaryota; kingdom Viridiplantae; phylum Streptophyta; class Magnoliopsida; order Malpighiales; family Erythroxylaceae; genus Erythroxylum; species Erythroxylum brevipes. Next base: position 27,556,350 of record JANIHY010000006.1, on the reverse strand, counting down.
ATCACTTATGGTGATCTGAAATCTTGAAGTCTCGCAATGTGGAACTTCGGGATATCAGTGCCAAATCCTATGTAAAGATCAGGGTAGGACAGATAAGTTTAAGTTCAGCACCTCAACAACAAGAAAAGGACTCAACCAGTGAGGAGTCTAGAGAGGATGAGGAAGAAAAAGAGCCCGGTTGGAAGAAGGTGCTTACTGTAATCTTTGACAACAAAACACTCATAGACACGCTTACAGAAAACTCCAAGATGATAAAGGAGATGGCCCACACACAATGATGCCAGAACTGAGATATGCACCATATTCATCGATCCTTGAGGCTGAAGGTGTTCAACTGTCACCTTCAACACCATCCCCGCCTCAATCACCCTAATGAATTCATATTCTAACCCTTCTCTTTTCATTTTTGATAGTATTTTCTTCTTATGTTCTTCATGTTATTTTATCCCCCTTGGTGTGTTTATGTACCCTTCTCACATTGAGGACAATGTGTTGTTCAAGTATGGGGATGCTGGATTGTGTGTTTTTGCTTTAAGTGTGAATTTTGCATTGTGTATGCTAGTTTGTTTAGGTCTACATCTGTGAATTGTATGAATGTGGCAATGACTAGGATTTAATGGCAATAATTTATCCGTGAACATAGTCTTTTAGGTTGCTAAGTCCTATTAGCTCATGAAATTAGTGACCTAAGTTACTTAGGGCCAAATATGCTAGTTAATTAGGATACGATGTTAGTTTATTCACCCTAAGAAGTTGCCATATTTCATTTATAATTTTAGGTTAATCAAATAAATGGCATTACTAATATATTTTCATGATAATAATTAGCAAAAGTAACAAGATAGGCAAAATAATGTGTAAAAAGGTAAAAATTTAAATGAAATAACTATTATGCTAGCCTTTGGGTTATGAATAGAGCCAGTAGCTAGTTAAGAATGTGATGTAGCTACGTAACCCAATCGATACACATCACAAATGTGTGCTTTTGCACCAAAAGGCTATAATGACATTCCAACCAAGTTGTTTAATAATAACATGACCTAGTTGAGTAATCAGATCATTATTCATCACAAATGTTTGCCTCCGCATAAAAAGACTAGATTTATGTCCTTAAAAATCAACAAAAAAAATTCTTTCAATTAAAAACCTACCAAACTTGTTAGTAGCATGATTTTCCATAAACACTTACTAGCTACATTTTTTATTTGATAAAATAATTATTAATGTGTGTGGGTAAGTGATAGGGTGAATAGACTTAACATTAAAATTTTGATTAGTTTGTATATTTAATCCAAGGTATTTAGACACATATTGCATAAGGTAATAAGTTAGAACAACTTGAGGGATTGTGTTCGAAGTTAAATTTGTTTCATTAAGTATAATCCCATTGCCTCATTATCGCATTTGTGTGTTTTGTGTTTTGGTTGTTGATGTTTATTTGTTTGTTTTTGTTTGCTTGGGGACAAGCAAACATTTAAGTGTGAGGATGTTGATAGATGTAGATTGCATCATGTTTTTGTGGGTAGTTTAGTGTGTGTTTAATTGTTAATTCAATTTTTTAGTGCGTGTTTAGGTTCTAATTGTGTTAGTTAGCAAATATTTATGTTTTAAGTGTTTTTATAGATTGGAACATGATATTGACCTTCAATTTTATACTTATGAGGTGTCTTGATATATTTTTCAATGTTTTAGGGCAATTGGGGGAGATTTGGAGAAGACCCGGGAAATAACCCAGGGCCACAATCGCAAGAGTGAGGAGCAACAATCGTGGGGAATATGCCACGAACATGATAGAAGTTGGCATAGGGAGCCACTTATGGGCCATAATCGTGATAGAAGAAAAAAAATCACAGCCACGATTGTGGCCTGCATAACAAATAAGTAGACCCAGAAAAGATCTTAAGGTTGCCCTAATTGGAAATACTATATGAGACTTAGTGATGCAACCTTAGGGAGCTTCTACATTCTGCCATTCTTGGAAAGTTTAAAAGAGAGAGAAAAGAAGAGAGAGAGAAGAAGACGAAGAGGAACAAAAAGCGAGTCCCGACGCTACTGCTTCCTAGATTAGGTGGTCTCTTAACACTACTACCTTCCTGGGTTGTCCAATCCAAGTTCTATTTCCTTTCCATTTCATCTTTGTTCATTAATGTATACGATTGAAATGGATTGTATGATGATGGGTTTTAAACTATTAATGATGTTTTAACTCTTCATTCGGGATTTTACTTTGATTTAATGTCAATATAGTCGATTTTGAGTTTTATTGAATAGGTGTTATGATTAACTTCAATTTTTGCATATTTCGACAATAAATTGACAGGGTGAGTTGGATAAAAATGATGGATTAGGTTAACGAGAGTTAGGCAATCCAATAGACCACATAGTTAATCATATCAGTTTTTGTAAGCATAGAGATCCTGTAGGAGCCCCGATAGTTTAGTAGAGAGCTTCCGATCTAATTTTAATTATGGGTCATTTGTTAATTGAGAGATTGCAAATTCCATTATTTAATTAAGGTTAATGATTTAGGGCGTAGGATTATAAATTGTGAGAGAGTGATTCCCCCTGCGATAGTCTATCATTGACACCCTTATAACACATAATTGGCTAGGTTAGCATTAATGATAGGTAGAATTCCCTCTTTCATAACTGGATAATATAACCCCCTTGCCACAGAGTACACACTGGGACACCTGGAGGTCATTCTGGTACATAACCTACGATAAGAGCGAGCTACATTCAATCACTACATTCACTTCACATGGCATCATATCAATATTCACTTATAAAGCAACAATAGAAAAACCACAATATTTTAAACATTTTCTATATTGTGTCTTTCAACATTTTTTATATGTACATCATTAAAACCTAATACAAAAGTACTATATAAAAGAGGAAAAGTATACACAATCTAACTAATTTGTCCAAAAAAATCTCAGCTAACCGATCTTTGAGCCATGACTTCTTTTACCAATCATAATCTACATGACTAGTAGAGCATCTTAGTAGCTAGAGTTGTCTCTCAATCCTGAAAAGACAACGTTGCAATTATGGTGAGTTTTGCGAACTCAATGAGGTAATCATCATCGATGATTCACTCAATTCATGCAACACATCATTTCACATAACATATAATCACATACTACACTTTACATAAGTATCACATTTTCACTTAGGCATAGGCAAATTTGGCATTTTATTCCAGTAAACATACTTAACAATATGCATATGAAATGCTCATGAGATACTTTCCAATTATTACGTTGTTGTTACCGAGTGCCTAAACTGTCCTGTATCTATTTTGGGTACTAGGCTCATTAATAACTGTCCCTTATCCAATGCGGATACAAGGCTCATTTTAGATAGTGAGCCTTAGGCTCTTGATTACTGTTTGAGCTCGAGACTCTTTTCACTCATTAAGCTTTAAGCTCTGATCGGTGGCTACTCTGGTCACAACTGCCATTATCTTATTATACATTCATATATGGAATGCATGTACTACAATTACTCACATTATAAACCAATTAGGTCTTCACATTCACATTCAAGTAGCACTTCAATATCTCAATCCACATTCACATATTCATAGGACCTTTTGTCCGGAATCTACAATTAAACACATTCAATTATCATTCAAAACATAAATTAAGCAAACAAGTAATTAAGTGAGATCATCTAGGTTACTCACAAATTGATCCCAAAGCTAATGTCTAGAAGATCCGGCAACGTTTGGAGGTTGACGTTCCAGTTGCTCCTTTATTACAAATAATATACACAATATCACAATTTGTACAATCATAAGTATTCAATAATGCACATGTATGAAATGAATTATGTGCAATGCATGTTCATGATAATCCTAGGTATTTATCCATCAATTTCATCACAAAATCAATCTCCTATCAAAACTCATCTAAGTATAATTTATACTTAGGTTTTTGCCTTACTAAAACCATTAAAATCTCTATCCCTTTCTCATTGACTCACTTCAGATTTTTCCAAGTCACACTTTCAGATCTACTGTTCACATTCAATTAGAAAGTGAAACTGATGTAATTTGGTCATACTCTCTCTAGAAACGTGTTCCTCTACATCTTATCTTTCCATTGACACCAAAATCAATCAATTTGGTTTAGTAATTTGGAAGATATACCTCCAACATTATCAGGTTGTTCACATTAAAAAACAGTGTCTTATGTACAACGTCCATCCAGAAATTCAATATCTTAGAGAAAGAATAAAAATTTGAATTCTTGAGATAATTTGTAGTCTATATCTCTTGTTTACTCCAAATTAAAATTCATCTTATTTGGAATCCTACAGATCAAAATATCATTAAAATACTGGAACATGTTCAGTAAAATATCTAGTTCATGCTCTTCCAATCGATACCCTTACTTTGATTCGATCAGTAGTGTTTTTAGTCAAAACCAAAAGATATAAATTTTTATATAGAGATATAGGAATGTGTTAGGAATCTAATGCTTCAAAAATCAGGTCATTTGGAGGTCCGATGGCAAAGTTATGGCTAAAATAGTGAAATATGTTCAGCTTTGGGGGGAGGGACCTGCGGGTCGCGGGCACACTCCCTTCCTCCATTTCTTCTTCCGACCTGAAATTGTAAAAGAGGCATAACTTTCACTACAAATATCATATTAAGGTCATTCTTAGACCATTTCAAAGAAGGCTTCTAGATATATTAAGACCTCGAAAACAATTTTTGACTCTACAAGGGTCAAAATTTCAGAATGAAGTAGCTGTCCCGAATGTCCCTCCTATGCAGCATTACAAAATTATAAAGGCCATATCTCCTAACTCAAATGTCCAAAAATTACATACTTTATACCGTCAGAAAGCTAAGAGAATAAGCTACAACTTTTATGAAGACAAATTTGTCAAAATCTATTTAGATCAGTACAGTAAATTCACCGAAGTTCAGATCAAAAATTTAACTATCTCCTACTATTCATTCCCAGAATTTCCAGACTTCATTCTCTAAAACCCAACACTTCAAATTTTTATTTCTAGTTTTTTAGACCATCATTTTACAACTATTCTTCAACTTAAAAACTATTTTCTTGATCATCTCTAAAGAATTCATCAACTCACATATACACTTATATATTTTCATGCATACACAATGAAGAAACAGAGCATGTTTCACTTTTTTAAAAATCTAATTTTCTACACTAATCCTATACATCATTTCATCGCTATTTAAACTCCAAAAGCCATGTCCATAACACCTGATCACTAACATTCTATCAAAAACTAAATAACACTATAACCAAATTTTTTCATCTCATCCACAGTGTTCATGAAGATATATATATACGTAAATGCATGATCCATGCAACTAACAATAATTCATCAAATTATTTCATGAATCCACAACTCTAAAGAATTTATTCACTACTTACTTGTTGAAAACTCCAAATGCTTCAATTATCTTCAAGCCCTAACTCCATACAAATTTACGTAATCCACTATGAACATTAAGTAACTTCTGGTTTTTCTTAAGGCAAAAGGAACCACTTGCAAGGTGGGGTTGGTTTAGGAAAAAGAAAAAGTAAAGAAATCCCTCCGATGGATTGTGATGGAAAACTCTTTGTGTTTGAAGAAAATTTGAAGGTGATAACAAGAAAAGAACTTAGGAAAAATAACAAACCCCTTTTTAACTCTCGGATAACACAAACTTACTTCTAACAAATTATAAAAGCAATTAACTAAGTGACACTTTTCACTTTCCCAATACCTAAGCTCTAACTTAATTTCTTTTGAACCTAACTTCCTTAAACTCTCATCTTTACAATCCAACTATCTCCAAATCTTCTTTTGATTTCTTTTTCTTATTTTCTATAATTTTCCAAAATTTATTCCCAAATTCATCAAAATTCACAAATCTTACAATTCTACTAACTAATAATATTTTCAACATAATTAAATTCAAAATTCACTAAATTTTCAAAAATCACAACTCAATCCAATTATACCCAGAATTATTCATGAATGTATATATAATTATTTCCATGTGCAGAAAAATTCGCTATTCATGTATATATGTATAGCATATAATGCATGAGCATGAAAAAAAATACTTTTCTAAGCTCTCATTGATCACTCATATTTACTATTTTAACCTTTCCGTGGGTAATAGAATGTTATAGGTAATTTCTTTTGATTAATTTTCATAATGACCTTTTGTGTTGCTCAATTTTAATTCTTTTTTGTGTTAATTTCTTGAGTTGAATTCCTACAATCAAATTTCCTTGTTTATATTATTGTTTCATTTTTAATTTCATTTTGTTAATTTCTGATCCTTAGATAACCTAGGATTAGATTAGTTTACCCTCCTTGTGGGATCGACCCTTCAAATACTACAACTCACAACTCGTGAACTTGTTCCACTTCACCTTCTTACATTACGAAACAGTCGATAATATCATGATCAAGTTGTCAAACCTTATAATTTATATCCCTCAACTACTGCAAGTGCACTACTATTTGATGACATTCCAACCATTAATGGACAATTTCAATCTTCTTCAAATTCCAACAAAACAAAACCTACAGGAATGAAAAACTTATCTACTTTTATAGGTACATCATCTACTAAGCCTAATGGTTTTTTTATCGAATGGTCCGCCAATTGAATAAGCATAAAAGTTAGCTTCATATCTTTTAGCTCTAGTTTCCTAAAAATCGAAAAAGGTATAATGTTTATACTTACGCATAAGTCGTATAATCATTTCAAAATTTCAAAATTACCAACTACAAAGGGTATTGTAAAGCTCCTTAGAACTTTCAACTTTAAGGGCATATGGTTGGTAATTAAGAAGCTACAAGTTTCTGTCATGGCTATCTTCTGGTCATCTTCCTAATTCTGCTTATTAGATAATATATATTTAAGGAAATTCACGTATTTGAGCGTGTGCTTCAACATTTCCACAAAAGACAAGTAAATTTGCCATTTCTTTAACTTTTCCACAAACTTTGCCAATGGTACATCCAATTCATTCTTCTAATGTATTTGTGGGAATGATATTTTTGGTGAGTAAGGGGGAGGAGGAGTATAGGGAGGGTCCTCATTCTTTTCTTCATCCTTTTTCTTTTTCTCTTAGTTTTCTACAAGCTGGATCTCATCTTGTCTTTCTGCTAGTTCTATTAGCTTGATCCTACTCCTAAGTGCAATAGCCTTAAATTGTTGTCTTGGATTTGCTTCTATATTGCTCATAATGCTCCCTACACTTCTTGTAGTTAATTCATTAGGTAGCTGAACCAATTGAACCTCTAAATTGTGACTAAAACAAGTATGATTTTTCGCTACTTGCTCTTCTGGGCCTCTTCCATGTTCATAATCTTGTCCACGATCTTGTCCAATTTAGAATCCCATGAACTAAACTCATATTACTGCAATCCTAATAAGTCTTGATGTCCTACTTGAGTCCTTGCATTTTGTTATAATGTATGTGTTCAAATAAGGATGATTACTTCCCTACCAAATTGTGTTTCATTGAAGTTCAATTGCACCACATTATTGTTTTCCACTAGGAAGCATTCAACTATTATATGACTCTCTTGTCCGAATAGTTCGCATCCTTACTTAAATTCTTTGAATAAAAAGAACGAAGCGACTGTCATGCTGTTTAATTCCTTGGTGAGGTTGTCAATTTTAGCTTGTAATGTTGTCCTAAATCTATCTTAATCTTTTCTTCTTGATTTGGGAAGGTTGACTACTATCTACTTCATTCTAATGTCCAAAGACAACTATTGTTTGCCATCTCTTCAAAACAAATTATATTTCTCTTCTACTAGTGGTCATGAAATTCCTTGATGATAGGCATTGAACCCGAGGCTTATAAAGTCCATAAGGGTCTTCCTTTACTCTCCATGATGTACTTGCTCCATTATGGTTATCTCTATCTCTTCTTGGCATTTAACTTTTTAGATTCTTCATTGTTTCTTTATAATATCCAAATTGATGTGTCTTCTACATTATGCCAAAACTTCCTTCCCTTTTTTTATTTTAATTTCTTATGATTGAGTACCACATTCAGAAGAAAGGGAAATAATTCCTTAAAACAAAGGAATTCAAAAAGTCATAAACTAATTCCCCGATAATGGCGCAAAAAACTTATTGAGCAAGTATTACCTAATATAAAACTCTTAGTATTCACAAGTATATGGATCTTAAACTTGTAGTAATTGAGGTATCGCTCCCACAAGTAATTAGATAAAACTAAATGTGTAACATCCTATATATCCAAATCAACATGCTAATCCATACATGATATGGTATAAGGATAATAAAACCAAGAACAAGATAAAAGGAAT
>JANIHY010000006.1:27510913-27528025 GCA_027479065.1 Erythroxylum brevipes | reverse complement strand
CCTCTCGTAAAATTGAAATGACCTACGCAATTTTGCCGATTCAGTATATGGTACAGATTATTACCAATTTCCCTGTAAGTGATACTACCTCATGCGGGGTTGGTGCCTGCATACTAGCTATGCTAACTGGCATTCTTGTAAGGAAATTACATTATAAAGAGCTATAAGGACTTATTTTCGATGTATACTTGCTAATCTCTTAAAGAGTAAATGATCTAGCAGTAAAGGGTTGTCTTTTTCTTTCTTCTTTAAAAGATAAAACGAATTAGGATGGTTACCATCCAAGTACAGCAGATTAAAAAACTGGAACTAAGCAGCAATAAGAGAGCAAGCTGAAAATATGCATCCAATTGAGAGCTTCCTGAAAGCTCAATAAGAGATGTGAAGGGCCGGGTATTCTGGGCCTTAGCTGAACCTCCAGAAATTGCTTAATGTCACTTCTAACATCATCGGATAAGTACGGGTCTTCACCTTTGAGGGAATGTACTTCTCTAACCGGAATAGCGATGTAAAGCACCTGATTTGCTCCTCCTTTTATTATTATTATTTTTTTACCGGCTAACAGCTGAAAATTGGGTTCATCTTTCACTTTAAACTATAAAAATCTAAATCTCCCAGTTCTTGGAATGGATTATAATTGATTTTGCATACAATCACCGGATTTGGTTTGGAACCGACTTAGTTCTCAGAAGAGTTCCTCCTGTATCTACATATATAAACGTTGCTTTAATAAGATTAGTTGTTGACTCAGAGACTGCTTATAATCACCAGTTTCATGAGTTTCTTAAGTAATCTGTCAGATACAACAGCAAAAAGTTTAACTTTTGTAAGATGCTGCTTGCAGATGAATTAGTGGTGGTGATTTATTCTCTGCCTATTATAATATTATAAGCTAGTGGATTTATTGTTCTATGCTATTATAATGACGAGTAGAGATCAATCCCATAAGAAAAAAGTATAAGTACTACATTGATAATAAAGTGATGATTGATTGATTGAAATCAAAACTAAATTATAGTATTACCAAACAATCTAACAAGAAATCAATAAGAAGAATCAAATAATAATAATCTGTAGATCATATTTTCCTTTAACATCATTATGTATCATTCATTCAGTTGTTTAAATATTATATCGTTTGGACTAGTGATTTTTAGTGTAATAAACTGTTACTTGTCAACGTAAAGAACTTCACAAAAGGTTGTTTAACGTCAGGAAGATCAAACATTTCTATATTTAATACTTCAGTCAATCATTAATATATGTGTTTCTAGGTTATCTGAGCATCTGTATACAAATGAAAATTGATACTATGTTTTCTCTTGTATTTGACTAGCATTAAGATCAAGATATATAAATCACAAATAAAATCAAGTCATATAAGAATAAGCTAGGGTTTCATCTAATAGATATAAAAATATTCACTTAATAATCATCTTTGAAATAAAAAAAAAAACTAAAAGAAATGAAGTAATCATTCTATGATATTTCTCGATGATGTTCTTCGTAGGTGTTTGGTTTGAGCACAAGGTTGACTATGGATATGAGTATAATAGTAAAAGGAGATGGGGATGAGTATGAGTATGAAAAAAAATGTTTAGTTTGTGTCTTTATACGAAGGTTAAAAACTGTAAAAAAGTGTTTTTGTTTCGTTGTTCTTGAAAGCCGTTAAGAGTTTTACAAAACAAATAAATAAACACTAATGTAGAAGACGATTCGTTATGTGTTTTTCTTTTTTTTTAAGAGTTAAAACTATATACAAAAAATCAAATTAAATCACAAAATAACAATTATAAGGGAAAACAAAAGAGCATATTGGTTTTATGATTCTCGTTCAATCTATAACCATATCCACTTTCACATCATCAAACCATATAGCAGATTGATTATTCTCTTGATTAAAGCATAAAACGAGAATATATAAGAAAAAAAATGAGCAAAAACCCGATTTACAATGAGATGAAACCAAGTTCTATCCAGTTTATTTAACATCAAATTAAAACGGGGGATTTCAAAAAATATATCTGAAGGCGCAGAACAAAAAATTCCTTCATTGATGAGACGCGATAAGGCAGGATAGGAGATCGTAAGAAATTGAGAGGCGATAAAGAAGTAAAGAGGATGGTAGGGCAAAGGCTAGGGATAAAAGAGTAAAAAATAAACGTGATAAAAATTTAGATTGGAATGAAAACTCGATACCCACCCCCTTGGTGGGTTTAGTAGATTCCTAAATTTAATGGGATAAATCAATTCCCCTAGAATTGAAAACCCCAAAACCAAAATTGCTTTTACAATTATTTCATTCCTTCGTTCCTAAGCCTTCAAACCAAACGCCCCCTTAATCTCTTAATATGATTTGCTCCTTTGGAATGATTCTGATCTTCATAGAATATTAAAAATGGATGCAGTATGTGTTTTCTAGGGCTTTTGCTCCCTAGTTAATCCTAATTACAAGAATAACAAATGTAAAAAAAAAAAATAAACTATGCGTTCTTTTTAGTGTTTTTGCATCTCCTTATTTGTGGGCTTTTGCCACAAACATGGTTAGGGGTAAGGTCATGTATCATCATGCTTTTCTTAGTTATGCCATATAGTTTACCATTTGGTTGTGAATGAGGTTAACATTGTTTCCTCTTTAAGTTTTTTTTTTAAATTGATGGATTTTAATGTGACCGTGTTTTAGGTCATAAGTCTCTTGAATTCTTCTAAGACATTTGACATTGTCTCTTTATAAATGTAACACATTGCATTGTCAACTCCACCTTTCTAGTACATAACATGTCATATGCTAGATCATGTTTGATCTTTCTGGCCAAGAACTTTTATCTAATATGGAACATAACACATGGACATGTTACATTTTTTCTAAACTAAAAATTGTTTTTTCATGATATTTTTCTTTTGAACTCCTTTAATTCTTAGCCAAAATCATTTCTCAAACAATTTTTTTATAAAGATCTAAAACACAATATATGTCTATTTAAAACAAGATAATTTATATGAAAAACATTAACAATTTCAAGAAAAATGTATATAGATTACATGCTTATAAATATTCATCTATAAGATTATAAGTTCTAACTTTGATGCCTCCATGTGATATACAAAAAAGCACAATGCCTTATTAAATTTATTTTTCATATTACATTCTAAATGGAGGTCATTATATATTCAAAGATTTATTTAAAATAGGATATATGATTTCTTGTTAATATAACTAAGCCTATCTTTGGTTTTAAAATTATGTTTTAAAGCCTATTATAATATGAAGTTGATTATAACGACTAGGTTCCTAAACTAGAGAAAGGAGATCATAAACACGGGGTTGTGGGAGAGGAAGATACTCTTAAGATAATGCCTTAGTGAACATGCTAAAAGGATGATTAGTCAAAATGTGAAGTTGATTATAATAGGTAGGTGTTTAAATTAGAGAAAGGAGGCTAGTGAATATGAGGTTGCGGGAGAAGAATACAGTCCAAGCTAATGTGTTAGTAAATGCGTTAAAAGGATGAGTTCTCCAAAGAGTAAAATCATTGTGAATATTTTTAGGCTTTAAAGGCATACTTTTTATGATTTATATGAAGGATCTATGTTGGACCCCAATTATTTATTTATTTATTATATGTTGTATGAAATTGCAAATGTTGGGAACGGGTTTCGAAAAATGGGAGCTCGCCGCAGCGCAGCCCTTGGTCGTTCGCCGCAGCGTGATGCTGGTCGTTCGCCGCGGCGTGTCCCCGAGAATTCGCCGCAGTGAAGCCGCATTTTGGCCGCGGCTAACCATGTTTGCGAGGCGCTCGCCGCGGCGAGCATTTTGTCGCTGTGATGAATCGCAATTTTTCCCGCTGTTGTTTCTTAAATTTGAATGTTTCGATTTTCCCCCCTCATGATCCTTACTCGACGACCCCGAGCGGTCACCTCGGGATAGGAAACGGGACCCGGGCCTAACAATCTAGCATTTCTAGGGGGTTTAGGACCATTTTATATTAATAAAATGGATTTTGTTTTGGTTTTTTGTGAGTTTTTCTCCCAAAAATAGCCCTAAAATGTCAAAGATAAAAAAAAATCTCACAACCTGGAAAATGGACATGCACAATCTTGTATGACACTGCTCCAACTCTCTGGCATGATTAGGTATGAAGATTCACGATCGTTCGAGACTTCCCAATCTGCTGCTTCCTCATGTCAGACAAATTTCTCTAGCTTTTTGTTCATCTTTTCTTCACCTTTTTCTATCTCCACTCTTCACCAAACACATCAATCAACCTTTGAAATATACAATTAAGATCAAATTATTGCCTTAAACAGCAATCAATCAAACAAATATACAAAACCCTTTTATTAATATAAAATGGTCCTAAATAGCCCTGAAATGCCAAAAATAGAAAAAAAAACTCATAACCTAGAAGATGGCCATGCACGATCTTATATGACACTGCTCCAACTCTTTGGCATGATCAAGTATGAGATTCACGATCGTTCTAGAGACTTCCTAATCTGTTGCTTCCTCATGTCAGACATGTTTCTCTAGCTTTTTCTTCATCTTTTCTTCAACTTTTTCTTTCTCCACTCTTCACCAAACATATCAATCAAGATCAAATTATTGCCTTAAACAACAATCAATCAAACAAAATATATAAAAGCCCTTTTTATTAATATAAAGTGGTCCTAAATAGCCCTAAAATGTCAAAAATAGAAAAAAATCTCACAACCTAGAAAATGGTCGTGCACGATCTTATATGACACTGCTTCAACTCTCTAGCATGGTCAGGTATGAGATTCACGATCATTCTAAAGACTTCCTAATCTGCTGCTTCCTCATGTCATACATATTTCTCCAGCTTTTTCTTCACCTTTTTTTCACCTTTTTATATCTCCACTCTTCACCAAACACATAACTCAACCCTTGAAATATACAATTAAGATCAAATTATTGCCTTAAACAACAATCAATCAAACAAAATATACAAAACCCTTTTTATTAATATAAAATGGTCCTAAATAGCTCAGAAATGTCAAAAATAGAAAAAAAATCTCACAACCTAGAAAATGGCCATGCACGATCTTGTATGACACTGCTCCAACTCTTTGGCATGATTAGGTATGAGATTCACAATCGTTCTAGAGACTTCCTAATCTGTTGCTTCCTCATGTCACATATTTCTCTAGCTTTTTCTTCATCTTTCCTTCACCTTTTTCTGTCTCCACTCTTCACCAAACACATCAATCAATCCTTGAAATATACAATTAAGATCAAATTATTGCCTTAAACAACAATCAATCAAACAAAATATATAACAACACTAATAAGAACATAAATCTAAGTCCTAAATACATGGTTAACCTTTAAGAAAACATCAAAAACACGCTTTTACACTTATAAAACACACTATGATTTACACCTATCAACATCCCCACACATAAATCTTTTCTTGTACCCAAGAAAAACTATAACCACAAAACAAATAGTACCAAAAATGTACAAACACATAATCATACATTAGTACAATAATGATACAATGACATCAAATCTTTTGAAATTAACTTAGTTATAAACATCAATCACTTTAAAAGTTTTAACATAATAACTTTTTCCATTCAATTTAAGTTCTTTGATTTAAATACATATGTCAACCAAAATATTGACACCTGTTCATACATCTATGACATTGGTAAGTATGCACTCATTCTTATATACCAATTAAAGAGGTACGCCTTCACTAAATACCCATTCATATGTTTTATTTTGGCATTTAACCAGAAGATCTATAAGTTCATCATACTTATCAAGCTTGGTTAGACTGTAATTCTAGTCTTTTGATGTAAAGACAAACATTTTGTCATGAATACTCCTAGTTAGTTAGCTATATCTTAACTCACAACAAGCTACTAGCTTTATTCTTAACCTATAATTTGTTAAAGGTTCAGCAAAATAGGAAATCTATTTAACACATTTACACAACACACTTTGTGTATTTTTTCTATTTACCTACATCACTTATTCCTATTCAGTCACTCCTATGAAAGGCTACTAATGATGTCTATCCATTTAAATAAATTGAATTATAAGTTATCCAAACAAGTGTGATAAATTGATTGAATAAGTACAATATTCTAATCAACATTCATATTCACCTCAAAAACACTTAAAAAACAAACTTCAAAAGTTAATGTTTCTTTATAAATTAAAATATCATGTTTATAGATAAGCTAATTCCTTTCAATTTCATGCCATTGACACATTGATACAATGCACACTTCATGCTATTCATATTTACATAATGCTAACCTAATAAAAAACTAACACAATGTAAAAGCAAATTCACAAAAAGCAAATGCAAATGCATATATATCCCCACATTTAAACAACAATCTGTCCTCAATATAGAAAACAAAAATAAAAAAGCAAACACAAACTAGTAAAATAATGAAAATTAGAGAGATAGAAAAAAAGTTGAGAATACTCATGGAGATTATGGTGGTGATGAAGTAAGAGACAGGACTTGGAAGCCTTACATTGAATACGGGACTTGGAAGCCTTGCACTGAAAAGAAATTTAGTAATTTCTTGGTTTGGTAGCACAGATTTCACACTGCCTCCTTCAATTGTTTATACATGTCATCCATACAATCCTTAAGGCGCCTATTGTTCTCTTCAAGTTTGTCGAGCACTATCTCCCAACCCTCCTTAGGTGAGTATTATTTAATCTCTTAGGCAAAACAAGGGTTAGTCCATCTTAATCAACACTATGGTAATACACCAAAGTACTAACAAAAAATCTCATACTTAAATAACCACTTTTCTTTATAAGTGAAGTAACTATTATGTGAAAAATATAAGTTGATGTGCAAACATTAATATTATGCTCCATACACTAAAGCAGCAAAAATCATTTTTAGAATATTTGTTACTCTGACTTTTCATAAACACTATATCACGTATGAATTTATGGAGTAATAAGTGTTCTAGAATCTGTATAACATTGTTTGGTGCATTATATTTCTTCTTTGGAGAAGATCAGAAAATGAACACCAAAATCAGCTGCCAAATCTCTTGCACCACTTTTAGATACCTTACTTTTTTCTTTTGGTTTGGACTTGTAGGTAAGTTTCTTAATTCTCGATGCCATCTTGTTGAAAAATATGGAAAACAAAGCATAAAAAAACACCAAAACTATAGGAGAAAGAGGGCATAAAAATTTCTTGCAAAACCAACAAAAAAGATGTTTCTTAGTTAAGAAACACAAGATTTGAAGGTAAGGAATGTTAAATTAAACAAAAGTGAAATAAAAGTGTGAAATCCTTATGAAAAGTGAGTAAAGTTAAGAGAAAACTCTAAGAGAGAGTAGATGCTACTAACTAGAGAGAGAAAGATCAGAGGAGGGAGTAAGAGGAGTAATATATATAGGCTAGGGTTTTAAGGGGAGGGGTAAAAAGGGGGTTGTACATAATCGTGCAAGAGGCACGATTGTGCGTGGGGTAAAAAGGGGAGATGTGCGATAATGCAACCCCTTGCATGATTATACATTTGGCCAAAAACCCTCTGACATGATAATGCATGGGATGCACAATTATGCCAGAGGCTTAGGAGGAACCAATGGGTTGCTCCTCCAAAATTGCATGATCATTCAACCACATTATTAAGCAACCTCCTATATCTTTTTCTTAACCATGTGATACATGCCAAATTATAAACATTCATTATCAAACTCATTAAAAAACATAACAAAAATCATAAAAAAAATTAAGGCACTATCGTGCACTAAATTACGACAAGCCTAACTAAAACATAACATACTAATTTTAAGGTCACTAGCTTACCTTTCATATGAATTTATCCTCTGAATTATGTTTTGTGTCAATGTCTATTCACTTTGAATGTTTCCTTTTTATCATTCTCCAATTCCAAAACTCCATGTTTGAATACTTACGTAACTTTAAAAGGACCACTCCAACATGACTTGAGTTTTCTTGAAAACAATTTCAATATTGAATTGAATAATAAAACTGCATCTCCAACTTTAAACTCCATTTTCTTGATATGAGAATCATGCCATATTTTAGATTTCTCCTTATATAACTTGACATTCTCATAAGCATTCAGCTGTAACTCTTCTAACTCATTTAATTGTAAGAGTCTCCTTTCACCAGGTCTCTCCCAATTGAAATTTAAGGGTTTAATTGTAAAATATGACCTATAACCTTTTTCCACTAGCAAGTGATAAGCCTTCCTATAAATAAGTCAGAAAGGTGTTGCACTAATCAAAGTCTTAAAGGTAGTTTGATATGCCCATAGAGCATTGTAAAGCTTCAATGCCCAATCTTTTCTTGAACTATTAACCGTCTTCTTTAACAATCTCTTTATCTTATGATCAATATCCTCCACTTGGCCACTTGTTTGCAGATGATAAAGCTTGGCCAGATGATTCCACAACCCATATCTCTTAGAAAGAGCTTCAAAAGATTTATTATAGAAATGGGCTCCTTTATTACTAATTATTGCTCTTAGCACTCCAAATCTATTGTCTAACTTTTTATGAACTTTTGTACTACCATTAGTTGAAGCTGTCCATAATTTAACCTATCTTGATATATAATCTACTTCTACCAATATATAGACATTCCCCATGGAAGACAGGAACGGTTTCATAAAATCCAATCCCTACACATCAAATGCTTTTACAAACACACTTGAAGCAAAATAAGTACCAACAATATTATAAAACCATTAAATAATCAAGCAAAGTACACTAAATATGGGTGTATAAATATAATGAATTAATCATTAGTCACTCCTCCAAGAATTGGTATATGAGATGACTCTATAAAATATATAAGAGTTAGAGATAAGATATGGATGCTCTTACTCTTAGATATATCATATACACTCATTTCTACCAAAATTGAGCTTAAAAAATCTTAAAGGATATGATTTCTATATTCATTAAGAAATTCTACTAAAACAATCCTACTTATTTGACTCTATATATGATATGTGTATAACATAGTGTGTTTTTAAAGGTTTGAGTGTGTTTTTGAGAGTTTTCTTAGATGATAATTATGTGTTCAGGACTTAGAAAATATATTTAAAAAAGCACAAAGTATTAAACATAAAAAAGAACAAAAGATATCCATATTCATCAATCTAATCAAAAAAATTTCTGTAACACCCCACTCCCGTAAGACCCCACACCCGACATCGATGGTAATGCCCGAGTCCGTGCCTTACGAGGGTGGCGCGATACATAACTCAGTCAAATCTCAGTATAAAAATTTGCCTTTAATACATAAATAAACTTACATTACATGTATGATGCGGAAAACAAAACCTACAAAGCATGACCGGTTAATAAAGTGATGACCACGGGGGTCCTCATATACAAACATCATAATATACCAAAATCCTCACACTAATACAGACGCAACTGATCTCGTCCTCTTCTATCACTCTGCGATCACTATACACCCATTGCCTAACGGGGTATTCTTCTAAGTCCTGAAAAAATAATTACAAAATTTGGGTGAGTTTTTGCAAACTCAATGAGTGACCATCTTCGATGGTCCGCTCACTCATGTACATAATCAATTTATAATATATGTTCACATTTCTGTCTGTTTGATCTCATTTTACAATTCACATAGATCTAACTTTATCTCATAATATACTTTCTCAAAAATTGCCCATTTACACATTTACAGAAATCTACATTCATACATCCCATTTTTGATACATACATATTTCACTCGCTTACCATTTATTATCATTTGGCTGTGACTGAGTACCTAAACTGTCCCATCGAAGGGCTTAATAATAGCTGTCCCTTTTCCAATGCTGGATACAGGGCTCAGTATACGTCGAGCCTGAGGCTCTGAATCACTCATGAGCTCGAAGCTCATTTTCACACGTTGAGCTAAAAGCTCTGATCAGTGGTAACTCTGGTCAACAGCTCTAATATTTCATATAATGCTAAACATATCAGATTTAGTCATACAATCTATAATTAAGTGTACCCCATGACTGTTATCACACCAGTGTATGAAATTTTGCCTATCATTCAATCAGACATATATCAAAAGGGATGCAACATGTAACACGTTTTCAATTTATTTCAGTATTGTGACCAAGCGCCTGAATGGTTCCTATAAGGGCACATTAATCATTGAGTTAGAGGCTCTGAAACTGTCCCACTAAGGGCTCATTAATCATTGAGCCAGAGGCTCTGAAACTGCCCCATTAAGGGCTCATTAATTGTTGAGCCAGAGGCTCTGAAACTGTCCAATTAAGGGCTCATTAATGTTTGAGCCAGAGGCTCTGAAACTATCCCATTAAGGGCTCATTAATCGTTGAGCCAGAGGCTCTGAAACTGTCCCATTAAGGGCTCATTAATCGTTGAGCTAGAGGCTCTACATCACTATGGGGCTCGAGGCCCAAATATAACGTTGAGCTAAAAGCTCTGATCAATGGTTGCTTTTGTCACAACTATCATTAACTGATTTTGCGTTCATGTATGAACGGCATGTACCACAATTCAATCACTTTATTTACGTATTCCTATATCACAATCATTTCTAATTTATCACAAATTGTCACATCAAAAACACAATTACACTTGCACATACTCATAACACTTCTATATCATATCAGTTTGATACTCCGGACCTTCTGTCCGGAGTTCACAATTAGCACTGTCCCACCATTATACTCCAGAGAATTAAAATCACTAAATTATAATAACACTTAATAATTGGAGAACCATCTAGGTCACTCACCTGACTTCCGCGCTAACGCCTAGAAGTCTTGGCAACGTCAGTTAGCTGACCTTCCAAAGTGCCTCTATCATAATTCAAAAACTCTATTTACACATTGCCCAATCAGAAATAAAACACATGTAGCAATTTACAAAAAATAAACGTATCATGCACTTTAGTGACATTCCCGGCACTATCCCAAAATTTCACCGTCAAAGCCTTCCCTAAATATCAGAACTCAATTGATACTAAAATCAGTCAATTCATTTCAGAAATCCGAAAGTTATTCTCCAACGTCTACAGATTATCAATATGTCGAAACCATATTTTGCATTTAACTTCCATCTTAAATTTAAAACCTTTAAAAACGGATTTAACAATTCCCTCCTTCATAACGACGAGACCAATGTCTCTAGTTCATAACAAATCAACAAATATCTCCTTTGACAATCTATACAAAAGTTATGGTTTAAAAACCAAAGCATGTTTATTCAGGAAAAGGGGTCCTCGCCACGGCGAAAAGAAGCTCGTTGCCGCGAAGGTCTGAGCCCGCCGCGACGAGGGTGTAGGTGTGCATCGCAGTGTGCTCCCTTATTCGCATCGCGGCGTGCACCTTTGCGCGCACCACGACGTGCGGGCCTGCGTGCACTACGGCGTGCGCTCTTGTGAGCACCACGGCGTGTGCAACTTTGCACGTCGCGACGTGTGAGCCCGATTTTCTCCAGAATCCTAATTTTTCAACACTTCAATCCAATTCCTCTAATCTATTCAACACATAAATCATCTAAACACTTAAACATCACTAATACTCCCTTTTTAACCCACTTTAAACCAATATCATTCACCAAACAATCCAAATCTACCCATACAGGATAACCCTAAAAACCAACATATAAATCACCCATTCTATATCTTTTAATACTCAAAACAAGAATCAATCAACTAATCAAGAGGAAAGAGGCTAAAACTTACTTGATTTAGCTTCAAAATCATCAAACTCTTCATGATTTCCTCAAAAACCCAATCTCTTCTTCTCTTCCTCTTCTCCCACGGCAATCAACCTCTTTTTCTCAAACAAAAACCCTAATTCTAGCTATTTATACCCTTACCAAAAATGAAATGTCCAAGATACCCCTTCCTTTAAGCCTCAAGATTTATACTCTTAAGTATCTTGCCCAAATTGTCCTTATACAAATTCTTATAACTTTACTACTCCAATTCAGAAATTCAGATTCGTAGGGGCTGAATTGAAGTTCAATTTTTTTTTTCAGAAACACTCGCTTTCATACCAATCAGTTTCCAATTCAGTCAATTCATTTGCTTTGACTTTCATAACCTTTCCAATTTCAATTACTTAAGCTAAACAAAAATTCCTAAATCATGTCTTTAATTTGAGTATCAGTTGTATAGTCATTGTACCAGAAATCTCATCGGTACCCACTTTGCAATTTAATGCTGAATACACATAAATCACTCCAGTTCAAACGATACATACAATCTTGTGTACAAAATCACAACCCGATCCAAAATCACTATAATATCTTTCCCATCGGTGACGGGATGTTACATAAAAAAGACAACTTGGTTTTGTATAAAGCAAGTAACATGTGCAAATGGTTGAAATGGTCCCATTAATTCATTCTGTAGTTAATGTGTGATGTGTCTTTGCTTCCCAACCTCCTTTATTACTTATGTTTTTCCTATCCTTTTTGACTTCAACTCTTTTTGGTGTTTGTTTTACATTTCTCCTCTATCTAACTATTGTCCACAAACTAGATAAAATTATTGTAAGAACATTTCTACTCGATTACTTATAAGAATATTGTTCTTTAATCCTCGAACATGTGCAGACAGATTTTATATCAAGTATAGAAAAAAAGTTTGATTCTTAAATTTATATTTTATAATACTTTTCTCCTCATAACTTATTATAAGTTTTCTGTCACCTAATAAATACTTATTTAAACTTCTATCCTGAAAACTATTGGAGTTAATGCAAAAAGTTTTTAGAAAAAGAATCAAAATAAATATGTATTCATATAGACACATAAACTAGTTAATGAAAAAATGAGACGTAACAACAGAAGTGCAAATTCAACCGATGATGGGAGAGTGCGTGTGAATATACGAGCATGTGTTTGTTGAGCATAAACATAGAAATTGAATGTGCTTAACCCATATTTAATTCCATCTTCAATTATAAACATAACAATAGAAATTGCACGTGCTTAACCCATATTCAATTCCATCTTCAATTATAAACATAACAGTAGAAATTGCACGTGCTTACCCTATGACTCTCTCCTTTTTCAATGTTCAATGTTCACCCTATTCAAACCTACACATGAAATAATTGAAAGTTGGTTTAATCAACTAATTAAGACAAGATTATAATTTATACATCTCATAATGGTCAAAAAAACGATAATGTTGTCGCTATGTCATTGGTTTTGCAATTATGTCAAAAAATTTCATATAAGAAAAAATGAGGAGAAAACAAGTGGTTAAATGGAAGTGCTAACTTGGTGTTGAATATAAATATATAATAAATTACGATTGATTGGCAACTAATGCGGTCTCTCATTTATTTCATTTATATTAACATTAAAATTCTCTTAAAATCTGCATACAACAATAAAGATAAAACAACAAAGGTTCAATTGCATAATAAGAATTTATTCATCATTGTCATCAGTGGACTCTTCCAATACAATATCATATTCATTCTCATTATTGTTTGTCCCTATGTCCTCCAAATCGTCATTCAAACATTGCTCGGAATTCAATAAAACTTTATTTATTACATCAAATGCAATATCATTTTGATATAAAAACTCTAAGGATTATTCCTTGACTTCCACTGGAACTTTGTCAGACTCCTCAACATCATTTGAACCTTCTTCATTACCATGCAAAGGGATATCAGATGCACGTCTAACTTCACATTCTTGCACAATCCGCCAATTTGGATCAAATAACAAATCTTCCACATAAAATACTTGCTTCACTTGGTTTTCTAAAATAAATCGGTCATCCTTAAACTAGAACTTAATTATGTTGATGCTTTTTATAATGTCGTTGACCCTATATTTGGATTTCCAAGATTGTACCATTTGCACTTAAAAAGCACAACATTTTTACCCCTAACATATTCAAGCCTGATAATATATATCAGCAGCCCATAAAATGTAATATTATCTTCCTCGTAATTTCTTAACACTACAACACCACTATTTTGTGTAATCCTATGTAGATCACGGGCTTCAGTGCGAAATCGCATGCCATTTGTATTACATATAGTATACTTCTGCACCAAACTATGAGGTCCATATGCTAATGAATACAAAGACTCAAAGATACTTCCTTCACGGGAGCTAGTTAATGTCATGTCATCATCTATAACAACAAATGACGTTAATAATATATAATTATTAATGTAGACCACATACAAACCTTCTTCTCACCTAATGCATTAACCATGAAGAAAATTATTCTCTATGTCTCCTGTCAACATATAATGGACTTTGTTGCCTCAACTCATCCATATATGAAATATCTTTACTACTTACATATCTTAATTTCACAATAGGTTAGAAAAACTTACTCACTAAAGGGCCTAATCTCATGACAATTCATAAGCACATACCAATGTGCTATCTCTAACTCATATGTAGGTAGAGCAATTGTTTTGCCATCACCAACATTGCGTTTGGATACTGTTTACCGCACCCGGGGGCAGTGGACAAGACATAGTTTTTCTGTCTTGTCGGGCGTTTGGGTAGCTGCCTCCGTCAGACTGTCCCCCATCTCCGGTGTACAGCGTCATGAAAACTCTGTCTACCCTAAACCCCACGGACAGACAACTCCTTCGTCCTGCCCCCGAAACAAAAGACCATTCTCTTCGATTTTTTACCCCTCTCGTCTGACGCCTCCTGCTTTCTCTCGGACTCCTCATTCTTTCTCTCCGACGCCTCCTTCCTTCTCTCCGACGACTCTTCGTCTTCGGCCCTGACGTTGCTCTCTTTTGTGTGAACGGATCTCTGTCGTCGCTGACCTCGCACGGTGGGGTTGGTCTCGCACGCCTGACGCCTTCAACTGGTAAGTTTTTTTTACCCCTCACGCCAGACGCGGGAAATCTTTCTCTCTGATTCCTCCTTCCCTTCGTCCCAGATTCACGTTGCTCTCGCACGGTGAGCTTCTCCGAACGGATCTCTGCCCAACGGATCTCTCTCTTGGACGCCATTTCTCGTCTTCCACTGGTAAGTCCAAGATCGTTAAAATGGGTATATTTTGTTTTCTGATTTTGAATCCAGAAACAATGAGACTTCATTGGTTTTCTTTTCCTCATTTGAAGATTGCTGCTTTCTTTTTCTGTCTCATTGTGATGAATCTGATGTGTTGTGTGAGAGTTTGGCGTTTGGATCTGTTTGGATTAGACTATGTTAATGGCATTCGTTTGGGGTTGTCTGGATTTGCAATCTTGGGAATGCTATGTTAATGGCATTCGTTTTATTAAGTTGCTTACATCTGGATGTAATCTGAATCTTGAGTTTTTTTATTTTCTGGTGGGCATTCATTTCCTTTTATGTGTAATATGGTTGAATTTCAGTGAAGATAATAGGCTGCCATTGAAGCATTGTAGAGGAGTTGTAAAGTATACATTTCCATAATAGGTTGCCAACGCAGTTAATATTGGAACTGAGGATCCAATATGACGTTTCTTTTTCTGGTAGTTTTAAGCTCAAGAAAACGAAGAAGAGAAAGGCGGAAACTAAAAAGACGAGGTCTTTGCTATCTAGTAATATGAGCGTTGTTGTATGTGTGTATATGTTATAGAACTGGTTAAGTTTTCTGTGTTTTTCTAAGGCTGAGTTTGTTGCACTCATGTATCATCATTACTTCTTTAGCTTATTATCAGATTAGCTTCTTGTCCAAGTTCCTGGGTCTGGAATGCAGATCACATCTCTTGTTCTAATGGGGTACTATAGAATCTCACGAGCTCCTTGGTTTATAGCAAATCTCTATTTTCTTTGAATCCGTTTTATTGCATATGTTCTTACAAGATGGGATCTCCATGATTTAAATGCTTTTCACAACCCTTTATACCATCAGTTCATGTCTATTCTCTGGTTCCATAGAGCATGGATCTTTTCTGCGTAGTTCTCTTTTTCATCCAGAGGAACTCTTTGGTTTCATAGCTCTTTCATTAACGTGTCGGGAGTACTACTGGTGTATGTTTTCTGATAGAGCTTATTTATAAAAAATTTTCCTTTCCTTGTGAGTAAAGGGTGTTTTTTTTCTAGTTATTCTTTTGGCTAGTCTCGAGAGTTTGTAAAATTTGGGACGACAATGGTCATCAGAAGAAGATACATTCTTGGCCGAGGAGCTTCAAGCTTGTGAAAGTTAAATACTGTTATTAACAATACTGACAATAGGATAAATAAGTATGCAGCTAAGGTGACAATGTTGAATTCTTTGACATGTTACTTCAAGGTCCAATTCATAAGACTTGTATTGGACATATATTTCTAGTTTTAGAGCAAGTTGATTTGACCATAGTTTGTAAAACTTTACTAGGCCTACATTAATGCTTCTAGTTGACATTAAGGTGTGTTAAAGTAGGCCTAAAAGTGAAAATTGGATCTGTCTAATAATTGGTCTTGGAGAAAATGAGAACCTATAACCATGATGCATTTGGAAGTTATTATACCTCATGATTCTCAACTCATACTTTCTTCTAACTCATTCTACCATCCGAATCCATGTCCAGTGCATTTTTCTGTCTTGTATGAAATAATGTGCAGATGAAATGATGTGCAAAGTATTCTTATTCATGAACATATTTGATTCTTTGCAAATTTGGTCTGAAACATGGCATTATCTGATCAGATTCTTTAATGCTTCTAATGAATTGTGTTTCAATCAGTTTGAAAAAAGTAGGTACAATGACTTGCACATCTGACTTGTTTCTCATGAGATAACCCAAGTAACTCTAGTGAAACAGCCATGCTCTGGTCAAAAGTTCAAGTTTTACTTTTGTATGTGTAGATGAAATTCCAGTTTGTGAAAAAGTTATAAACAATTGTTTTGTTTATAACTGAATTGTGCTGTTTCTCAACTCATTAAAGTTGAATGATATACTTTAAATAATGTCATTAATAGAAGTAAGGGTGGATATCTTTTAACATAGGCTCATATGATATATAAATTTCTCTATTTATATCCATAATTTGCTATCAGATTTATCAGATTTTGCTATCAAAATGTATGTTGCATGTGCTGTTTTTTTTGCCTGATTATGTTAAGTGTTGTCCAGTAGATTTGTTGATTTTGGTTTGCACAGAACCTTGTGTGAAGTTTGTAC
>JANIHY010000006.1:27484233-27495743 GCA_027479065.1 Erythroxylum brevipes | reverse complement strand
CTCCCCTCCTCCTAAATCCAAAAGGCAGGCCAAAGGGAAGAAACAGAGGGAGGCAGAGACCAGTGAAGGCGCCGCTCAGCCAATGGAGCCAGGTCATTCTACAGTGTTGTTGGCCCCTCCGCCCACTGAAGATCGTCCTGTCGTGTCGACGTCATTGCCGCTCGCGCCGATGAGTGCGGACCAAGCGGGTTCGGAGGAGGAGGAGACGGAGCCTCCACTCAAAAGGAAGAGGACGTTGGGAGTGCTGGTCGGTCGTCTGGTCAGCAGGAGAGGAGAGTGGGGGAAGAGCGAACGCCCCGACTGGATAAGGGCAAAGGGAAGGAGTGAGCCTCTAGTGGTGAGCGATGGGAGTTCACGGTCAGCTTTAACAAGGTTGTATCGCTTAATGACGCTGATTTGGCTCTGCAGATTGCCCAGAGTGTCGTTCCTCCTGCAGATGAGGATTTTTTGGACGTGATGGACAATAAAAAGCTCATGGCTCGTCTCGTCCGTAGCTACGTCAGAGACATGGTATACGCCTCTGAAATGTATCAACACCTGGATCAACTCGACTCAATGAATCAGACAATGGACCGGGAGGTTCACGATCTCCTAGAGCAGGTGAAAACTTTGAGGGACAAGCTTTCAGAGGTTAAGGAAGAGAGAGACCTCTTCTAGGCTCAAAACTCTTCCTTAGAGGAGGAGAAGAAATCTAGGGAGGAGGCGATGGGCGTTCTAAAGGCTCAACTTGCCACGGGGGAAGAGAAGAGGGGCCGGTTGATCGCGACGAAGGACGAGCTGACCGAGGAGTGTGAGGGCCTGAAGAAGGTGGTGGAGACGGAGCGGGAGCGTGATAAGAAATTCCTATAGGATTGTTATGCAGCGGCGGAGGGTAAACATAGGATCGAGGATATATTGAAGGAGTTGCGATGCTCCATCAAAAAGCAAAGGATTGAGGCGATCAAGCGATGGAAAAGGAGGTTCGCTTGCGACTTAACCCTTTCGGTCTTGAGGAGGTGCCATGGGGTTCACGTTCCTGACGGGTTTGAGTGTCCTTCATTTGAGGATTATGCCGAGCCGATGCTTCCCGCTGCTCTCGGCCTTTCTCTAGAAGAAATGAAGGAGAGGGTTTAGGGAGAACAGGTACTGGTTCCGAATGAGGAGCTGGACTTGAGCTCAGAAGGGGACGAGGATGTCTCTCCACTGCCTTTTCCAGATCCGGCTGCTGGCCTTTGCTCTCCCAACTTGGCTGCTGGCCCTTCCTCTACCGACCCGGCTACTGGCCCTTCCTCTTCCGCCAGAGGATCAAAATAATCTTCCCCCTTAAGCTCATCTGGTTGGGCTTCTGGCTAGAACTTTTATTCAAAGAAATAGAAACTCTTATTTTTCATTCTTTTGTACGTTATGTTAAAAACTAGAAGAACCTTTTAAATGGTAGGAGATGAACGAGTGCACTCGGTGTGCATTAATCTGGCGAACTTGGCCGAGCCATCCAGGATTTCGTCTTGGCATCCTGGGCGAGTGGTGGTTGATGTCGAGCCGAGGTTCCAAGGATCTTGTCTTGGCAACCTGGCTGAGCTATGGTCGATGTCGAGCCAAGGTTTCAAGGATCTTGTCTTGGCAACCTGGCCGAGCTATGTCGAGGTCGAGCTATGGTTCTAAGGATCTTGTCTTGGCAACCTAGCCGAGCTATGTCGATCGATGTCGAGGTCAGGGTTCCAAGGATCTTGTCTTGGCAACCGGGCCGAGCCATGTCGATCGATGTCGAGGTCGGGTTCCAAGGATCTTTTCTTGGCAACCGGGCCGAGCGATAGTCGATGTCGAGCCAAAGTTCCAAGGATCTTATCTTGGCAACCTGGTTGAGCTATGTCGAGGTCGAGCTATGGTTCCAAGGATCTTGTCTTGGCAACCTAGCCGAGCTATGTCCATCGATGTCGAGGCATGGGTTCCAAGGATCTTGTTTTAGCAACCGGGCAGAGCGATAGTCGATGTCGAGCCAAGGTTCCAAGGATCTTGTCTTGGTAACCTGGTCAAGCTATGTCGAGGTCGAGCTATGGTTCCAAGGATCTTGTCTTGGCAACCTAGCCGAGCTATATCGATCGATGTCGAGGCCGGGGTTCCAAGGATCTTGTCTTGGCAACCGAGCTGAGCGATAGTCGATGTCGAGCCAAGGTTCCAAGGATCTTGTCTTGGCAACCTAGCCGAGCTATGTCGATCGATGTCGAGGCCGGGGTTCCAAGGATCTTGTCTTGACAACCGGGCCGAGCGATAGTCGATGTCGAGCTAAGGTTCCAAGGATTTTGTCTTGGCAACCTAGCCGAGCTATGTCGATCGATGTCGAGGCCAGGGTTCCAAGGATCTTATTTTGGCAACCGGGCCGAGCAATGGTCGAGGCGATTAGTTGGTGGGATTTTCCTCCTTTTCCAAATTTAATGAAAAGTGTTGCCAGGAAATTTGAAATCCCTTTATTGATGATAACAAGGGCGCGGGCCGTTAAAAAACCTGACTGGCAGGGCCAGGAAAAAGGTACCCACAGTTGTGTACAGTAAACAATAATAAACAAAGATTAACTAAAATAAAGCTTATCTACTGGTAGAAAGCCTTTAGGTTTTGAGAGTTCCAGGGCTTCAGTAGAATCTTCTCGCTCGCATCACGCAGGATGTAGGAGCCATGCCCGACTTGCTTGATCACTTGATAGGGTCCTTCCCACGCTTGTCCGAGCTTTCCAGGATTCTTTTCAACCGCCTTAGCCTTTCACAGGACATATCCCCCGATCTTTATGTAGCTTGGCTTTACCCTTCTGTTGTAGAATTTTCTTGCTTTTTGCCTGATGGCTTCCGAACGAGAGGCTGCCCTATCTCTGTCTTCGCTGAGAAGCACAAGTTCTGCTTGGCAGGCTTCATTATTCCGCTCTTCTTCATAGCTCGACACTCTTTGATTATGCAATACCACTTCTATTGGAACTAGAGCTTCTACCCCAAACGTCATCCTGAATGGTGTTTCTTCTGTGGCTCCATTTGGGGTAGTTCTGTAAGCCCACAATACTTCATCTAGTTCGTCCACCCAAGTTTTTCTCCCATCTAAGCGCTTCTTAAGGGCACTCATTATCTTTTTGTTAGTGTTCTCCGTAAGACCGTTGCTTTGAGGGTGAGCTACTGAAGTCAATTGGAGCCTTATCTTTAGTTGCTCGCAGAAGTGTTTGAATTTGTCGTTGTTAAACTGCTGACCGTTGTCTGTAACCAACACCATAGGCATTCCAAAGCGACTTAGTATGTTTCTTCTTACAAAATTTTCCATTTTCTGATCGGTAAGTGTAGCGACCGCTTCCGCTTCTACCCATTTTGTGAAATATTCCACGACGACTATCAAGAACTTCTTCTGTCCAAGACTGAGGGGGAAAGGTCCTATTATATCCATTCCCCATTGAGCAAAGGGGATATAATGGCTCACTAATTTCATCATTTCGATCGGCTGGTGAGACAGGTTACTATTCTTCTGGCAAGCCTCACACCGGTCGACTTTCTCCTGGCAGTCTTTCCTCATTGTCGGCCAGTAATACTCCTGTCTTATCAGTCTATGAGCCAACATTCTGCCTCCTACGTGGTTTCCACACATTCCTTTGTGGATTTCGGCCATCGCCTGCTCTGTCTCTTCTTTGCTCAAGCATCGTAGCAGCGGCCAGTCATAAGATCGCTTGTACAGGGTGTCATTAACGACCGCATATTCGGTCGCCTTTATTCTAAATTTCTTGGCTTCCAAGGCATCTTCTGACTGCGTTCCCACGAGGAGGTACTGTCTGATTGGTTCCTTCCAACTTGATCGATCGGTATTTACGTCAAGGACTTCATTAGCTTTCTGAATACTGGGTCGTTCTAGCCGCTAAACTAAAACGTTATTTTTTGCATCTCGGTCGGAAGCCATTTTGGAAAGCGCATCTACCTTAGCATTTTGAGCCCGTTCTATCCTGCTGATCGAGTATTGTTCAAAATTACTCAACTCCTGCTTTACTAGTTCCAGGTACTTGATCATGCTGCTCCCCTTGGCCTCATACTATCCAGTGACTTGACCAACTACTATTTGGCTATTGCTGTACACCTGGAGATGCTTTACCCCCATCTCTTTTGCCAATTGGAGGCCGGCTATCAGAGCCTCGTATTCTGCTTCATTATTGGAGGCTCTAAATTCTAGCCGAAGAGCGTATTCTACCTTTTCTTTCTTTAGTGGGTTGATTAGTACCACTCCTGCTCCGCACCCCTCAGCGTTGGACGACCCGTCGACAAATAGGCTCCAAGCAGGGCGCTACTCGCCCTGCGATCAAATTGACTCATTTCTGCAATAAAATCTGCCAATACTTGAGCCTTGATCGTAGTCCGAGGCTTATACTGTATATCGAACTCCCCCAGCTCTACCACCCATTTTATCAATCGCCCCGAGGTCTCAGGCTTTTGGAGGTACAGCCTGAGGGGTTGATTGGTCCATACCTCGATGGTATGACTCTGGAAGTAAGGCCTTAGCTTCTGCGCCGTAGTTATCAAGGAGAGAACCAGCTTTTCTATGGGCGCATATCGAGTCTCTAGTCCGCTCAACACCTTACTGACATAGTAGATCGGGCGTTGCTCATTTCCCTCTGATTGAATAAGGACTGCGCTGATCGCCCCTTCCGTGACTGCCAAATATAGAATCAGACTCTCCCCCTCAACTGGACTTTGCAAGATGGGTGGACTAGTCAGATACCGTTTCAAGTGTTGAAATGTTTTTTCACATTCATCCGGCCATTGGATCTGGGTCATATCCACTTTCCTTAAAATTTTGAAAAACGGAAGGCACTTGTCCCCCAACCTGGAGACGAATATGCTTAAAGAGATTATCCGACCGGTCAATATTTGAACATCTTTCAAGCATCGCGGCGAGGGCATTTGGATGATAGCTTCGATTTTCTCTGGGTTGGCTTTAATTCCACGCTGAGTAATCATAAACCCCAGGAATTTTCCAGACACTACACCAAAGATGCATTTTTTCGGGTTCAATTTCATCTGAAATTTATTAAGGGTCTATAAGACTTCTTTCCATATGCTCAGCGGCCATCTTACTTTTGACCACCATATCATCCATATAGGTCTCAACTGATCGGCCGATCTGTTTCTTAAAAATTTCCATGACGAGCCGCTGATAGGTGGCCCCCGCATTATTCAAGTCGAACGACATTACTTGGTAGCAATACATGCCCTGGTAGGTTATGAAAACTGTCTTCTCTTCATCTTCGAGACTCATTTGAATCCGATGGTAGACCGAGAAGGCGTTCAAGAGGTTGAGGAGTTCATGCCCCGACGTGGAGTCTACCAGCTGATCGATTTTAGGCAAAGGGAAACTGTCTTGTGGGCATGCTTTGTTTAAATCAGTGAAGCCAATGTACATTCTCCACTTTCCATTTTTCTTCTTCACCAGTACGACATTGGCCAATCATTCAGGGTATTTGACTTCCCGAATGAACCCAGCACTAAGCAGCTTTTCTATTTCCTTCTCAATCACCTCCTGACGCTCTTTGCTTTGCCATCGCTTCTTCTGTCTAACTGGCTTGTAATCTTGTCGAATATCGGGAGAATGCGATGCAACCGATCGAGAAATTTCTGGCATATCGCTCGGTACCCAGGCGAAGACCGATCTATTTTCTATTAAGCAATCTGTAATTTCTTTGACTAGGCCCTTCTGAAGCTCGGAACCTAGATTTGTGAACTTGAAGTGATCTGTTTCATCCAATACGACCCGCTGCGTTTCTTCTACGGGGTTCATCCTGTCTTTATCTTCATCGGCTCTCACGTCGAGAGAGCTCGTCAAGACTACCGTCCCGTCTAGAGTCCTTGTTTCCGCTAAGTAGCATTCCCTGGCGATTCTCTGCTGACCCCTGACAACACCGATTCTATGGGGCGTTGGGAACTTCATTGCTTGGTAGTAGGAGGATGCAACCGCTCTGAGGGCGTTTTGAGTGGCTCGACCTATTATCGCATTGTACGCCCCGCCAAACTTTACAACAAGGAACTCAACGTCCTTCTCTATCTAACACGGCTTTTTTCCGAACTTTACTTTCAAAAAAACTCGGGCAAATGAGTAGGCTGATGCTCCAGTTACCCCTTTAATAGTTCCTTCTATAGGCAGTAGTCGATCCTCTGATATCTCCATCTGCTTGAAGGCGTCGTAATACAATAGGTCTTACAAGTCTTCACCGACCTGCCTGGCATACCTCTTTCTCCCTTTAATAGTGGACCCCCTACTGCGTTTCTACCAAAAATCATGATGATGACCCTAACCGGTCAGTCATCCTATTGTCCAGTATTCCTGTCGCCTCTTGCCCTGGACTGTCCTCTCGCTTCGCATCGATCATCAGTGTTTGCATTCTGTCTCCCTCTATTCCTATCGTTTCGCCTCCAAGGTTGTCGCCAGTTGTCTGGCCGACCTGTCTTGTGCTCATTATCCCGATCGGCATTTTGTCCGTGCTTCAGAAATTGACCCAGCCTTCCTCTTTTGATAAGAAATTCGATTTCTTTTTTCAAGTGCCAGCAATCTTCCGTGTCATGACCGATGTCTTTGTGGAAACGACAATATAAATCAGGGTCCCTCCTCTCGAGGGGAGTCTTCAACTTATTGGGTTCTCGGAGGGGTTCTCCATCTGCTCTCATAGCCACCAATACTTCCGCGTATCGCCTGTTGAGCGGGGTGAACTCTCGTCGATGTCCCTGTCGATCGGTCGGCTTTCTCCAGCTCTACTAATCCTTCTGTCGCTTAAGGGAATCATCCGCTCTGTCGCTCGACCCGCGGTCGTCTGCTATACGTTTTGTATTTTTTAGCACTTCTTCGAGTTGGATGTACTTATCGGCTTGATTTCTTATATCTTGAATAGATCTGGGCTGATCGAGGGCCAATGACTTTTTGAACTCCTCGTCCCTCGAGTTGCTCATGAGTGCAGCCAACATGGATGAGCAGGTGAGGTCAGGGACTTCGTCAGCTTCGTTATTGAACCGAGTGATGAACTCTCGTAAGCTTTCATTCCTTCCTTGTGTCAACTGCATCACTTCCAAGGCGGTCTTCTGCGGCCGTTTACTTGTGGCGAACTAGTTGAGAAATAACAATTTAAAGTCTTCAAAACAAGTGATGCAGCTCGGAGGTAAACTTTTGAACCATCGCCAAGCTCCTTCTAAAAAGGCGGTACAAAATATCTTACACTGAATGGCGTCGGGGACGCAGTGTAGGTTCATCATTGACTGGAAGTGTTGCAAATAGTCTAAGGGATCGGTCTTTCCAGTGTACTTTTTTGGCGTTGGTATTTTGGTACCGATCGCTGGGAGGCTATCCAAGATCGCCGGGATGAAGGGAGAGCTATATTGTGCTGTTGGACGATCCGAGCGGAAACTCATGGCCGTATTGATCCAATCGTCCACGATTTTTTCTAGGACTTCGGTAGGACGACGATCGGTCATTATAACATGCTGTCGTGCGGTCGGCTGCTGTTGTTCCGGCTGAGTCTGTAAAATCTGACGAATCAACAGATCAGCCGCTTCTTCGATCTATTGTCGGGTGAGGGAGGTATGAGGAAGATTTGCATCTAGAGGGTGCTGGAG
Organism: Erythroxylum brevipes; assembly: GCA_027479065.1. Classification (NCBI taxonomy): domain Eukaryota; kingdom Viridiplantae; phylum Streptophyta; class Magnoliopsida; order Malpighiales; family Erythroxylaceae; genus Erythroxylum; species Erythroxylum brevipes. The sequence goes on along the minus strand of JANIHY010000006.1, from coordinate 27,488,151 downwards.
ATTCGGGTGCATATTGTTCTCAGCATTGTCCTCCAAGGTGGCGCTCTGTTTTTCTTGATCTGTGTTTTGAGGTTGTGGTTGCTCATCCGGGTGCGAAGACTGTGTGCGGAAATCATGATTTGTTGGCGGCAGGGTGGTAGGTAATTGCAAACCCATCCGTTGTAATGCCAGTGCCGCGACAGCAGCTACATCAGGGTTGGCTGCTGTCGCCTGACTGATCTGCGTGTTCCTGGACGTGGTGTCCTGATGTCGGGCCTCACGGTAGGCGCCAATTGGTTCAGCCTGATTCTGGTGAGGCTGCACGTTACCGTTTGAATCCATAAGCTTGATTGTTTCTAACGAGAATTTTTGCAAAACAACACAAGGCACACCGGGGGTTGGTTCCCGGCAAGCCCCTCCGACGCTCAAGTTAGTCTTTTTGTGAGGGTTTTGGTCGCTGTAAAAATAGAGAAACTAGGGTTCTGATTACGTACCCGTATCATGGCAAAGCTGTACCTTATATATGGAATAGTTGCTAGGTTTAAGTCTTTACGTATGCATGGGAGACTTCCACTTGCGAGTGGGCCGTGGACACGTGGACTAGGACATGAGCCTAGCATAGTCGATAGGAATTAGGTCCATCCTTGCGAGGCAAACCGATGGGTCCATTAGTCGTTTTTAGTGGATTTGGGCCGAGCACAACCGACCCAACCACCTTTATTAATTCTCTTCAACACTTTTTAAATTAGTTAGATAATGATTAAATTTGGAGGAGAAATATCTCCTTTAGTTATGGAAAATATTCTACACTAAAATTAGAGAAATACTTGAGAATAGAGAACTTTGAAAGCATGCTTTGCTTTTAGGAAATTACGGATCTCACTATAAATAACTATTTCCCTTTCCAATTTCTTTATTAAAAACTACCTTTATTTTCACTTATTGATCTAAGTGAAGAAGGTCCCTTCCTTTTTGAGGTCAGTAACCTTAATAAAGATGCTTAATTCTTGAAATCTTTTGAATAATTTCCTAGACCGACATTCCCTTCAATTTATATAGGATGGATCATACTATTAAATTCAATGAGGTTAATCCAAAGGGTGTCTATGGTAATGCCAATATCCAAAAGGTTATTATATAATGAACTTCTTTTAAAAGCATGGTTGAAAAAAATAGATATAAGAAACCTAAAGCTTACAATCCTCCCGCTTTATGATGATAGATAAGTGTATTAATTAATTAATGATGTTAGAATATAATACCTTTATTTTATCTATAATAATTTTGCCACAATGGTGAAAATTATGATTGATAACAATCTTCTAATGATTCACAAAAAATTGAGATTCTACATTTATTATCCATTAACTTAGTTTCTAATAAAACAATTAAGTACGGGTTGGTATTAAGAAGATATCAAGTAAATTAGGTCGCTAGGCAGGGCTATTAAGCCTTATCATATTCAATGATAAAATGGACATTAAGAAAGAGCTAATATTGTTTTACTCTTCCAATTTGATTCCCTTTTAGAGACCTTTTTGAAGCCAATAAAATCAAGAATTCCATTACTAGTAGTATCAATCTCTATGTCAAGATATAAATTAGGTTTAGTTGTTGCAAGCTTTCCTAATTGTTAAGATTTGCATCCTTATAAAGTAAGGGTTAAGGGTCCTTTAGGCTAATTTTAGTAATTGTGTCTTTGACCTTATCTTTATTTTCCTTATTGGATTCCACCATAGTATGCTCCATATTTTTTCCCATATTCTCTATATCTCCTTATATTAGTTCTTTATATTCACCAGTAAGGAATATACCATATTTAATGTTCTAAAGTCTTTAAGTTTGTTCATTTAAGTTCTTTGTGGGTAGTTTAATGAGATAACATCAACAAATGAATTGTAATTTTTATTTAATCTCATCAGAGGGATCTTTTTAGGGAGCACTTGGTGTAAATATATTATTTAACAAACCCTACCATAGCTAACTTTTCTCATACTTATAGTGACTTCATCAAGGCATAATGATTTACTCATAAGACTTGCAAAATAACTTTGCCCCTTGGTAGTCCAATAGTAAAGAGGAATATTATATATGCATGACTTGGTGCGACGTAACACTACTCAAAATAACTAGATCTACAATTATAACAGTGGTGAGTTTAGGTCGATCCCACAGAGAGTATTCAGTTAGCTTTTATTATGAAAAGAATTGGTGTTTAGGATTTGGGGGTTTGTTTGTTTTCCAATGAGAAAATAAAATGAAATAAACTAAAGGAAACAAATTAAAAAAAACATTTTAAAGATGATGAAAGTGATGAATTCGTTAGGGACTCGATCATTAGTTTAATCTCGGCCTACACATAATTAAACATACTTCATTGAATTGTTTTTGTCATACCTATTAACCTTGATTTTCTTTTAGGTTGTGTTTAATTAAGAAGAGCTCATTAATTAAACCTAGCTATTGAACAACCTAAAACAAGCTCTCTGGATTTAACTGGATAGCTGCATTCCGAGTTAGGAAAATAGATTAATCAAGGCAACAACTATACAAGCTCGGGTCATTTAACTCAGGTTATGTTATCCCTAATGATTACAAACCATTAGTTGCCATAAATGAATCTCAACATAACAATTACAGATTATATTGAAGATTTTAGCAATGGGTTCTTACATAAAAACAATCAAATAGAGCATTCACTTATTCTTACATGACAACCAAACATTAAACATAAGACAACATAATCAATCCCTAAGAGAAAGAACAATGAGATAAATGCTTAACCGGTTTCTTCAGCTTCGATATCACCTCTGAACCTATGTCAAAAAGCCTATCTGTCCATGGGTCTCTAAAGTATGCAAGTTCTACCCCTCTTCATTCTCCCAAAACTCCTAAATCATTTCCTCTAACCTTTCATAATGTTTCTTCCATCAAAAAAATATTTTTATACCAAAAAGTAGGGTTTTTGAGTGAGCTGGTAACATGTCATGGGCTGACAACACTATCACGACCATGACTTATTTTTCATGGCCGTGAGATGTTTCTTAACCCATGAATTATGCTATTCTTCATTCCTTTTGACACATTCTTGCTCCTTTTGCTCTAATCTTTCTTTTTCTTGCTCCATGAAGACAATTGAGGGTGAATCTTAAGAAGGTCGCTCAAATATTGTGTTTTCAACTCACTTTAGCTTTTTCGCTTCCGAATTGTACCTAAAACCAAATATGGACTAAAGTGAATGTCTTAAACATTTCATTTCATTAATCATTAATTGTTATGGAATAAATGTTTAATCAATTAAGCACAGATCAATATTAATCTAAAGAAGGACACATTTTTGCTTAAGATCATGTAATTAAATACTAAAATTCCATTTTAGGAAAGACAATGACTTTGTGTTAAACTTCCTCTCTAGTAGAGTTGAACCTTAGAGCTACTACTCCCTTATCTATCTTGAGAGGGTAATAAAATAACTTAAGGGAAGAAGAGGAGTCATATGGGACTTGACTCTATATTCTTTTATCTGAGATCTTAACAACAAACTCAGCCTATGATTTGGTGATTTCACAAGAGATTCAAGGAGGATCTAGGAGCTTTAGATAGGTTTGTACTAAGGGATAGTGCTATTGATAATTTTGATATAGAAAACTTTTAATATCACATATAAACAGCTTATAACTTATAATATAAAAGGTATTGTTCCCATAAGGACCAATTAGACGTGTAACAACTTGAATAAAAATTTGTTTAAGGTAATAAAAGATTGATTGAATTAAAATAAATTACTGAACTTAAAATAACTAATAAAATAAAACAATTGAATAATTGAGTTATCAATAAGAATAAATGTTGGCCCCTAGATTTTTTCTTGTTAAATTGAGCATGATCTAAGTGAATTATGAGGTTTGATGGATAAAGTTTTGGATCTACTTGTTAAGT